>CABFOW010001157.1:132570-144274 GCA_902141385.1 Timema californicum | reverse complement strand
GGCAAAGATTTATCTGATTACCAAACCCTTCCTTCACCTCTGACAAGACATCTTGTGAATATGAGGAATGCCAGGCCTCCGCCGTGGTTCGGATTCCACATTAAACTGTAGGTCCTTCATTTCATCTCACAATCACCCTACCATTACACATTAGCGTAAGTGCGTATAGCCCGAACGGGTAGTAAGACGCGGTGATAATAATAATAATAATAATAATAATAATAATAATAATAATGATAATAAATAATAATTAATAATAACAATAATAATTTTATTTTTTTTACAAATATGATTCTTGGACCACTGTTGAGAAGATTTTGTGTAAGTTGATGAGTTTAGGACATTATAGCTTGTGTTCAGGATAAATCTGAGTTTATCTGGTCCTTCATAATACCGGGTGGTGAATGGTATGTCATTGGAAGGCTATTTCTTGATGAGATCTTGATTGCTTAGAATTCTGTTTATTTGACTGTTGACTATGTGTTTAGGGTATCCTTGGGCATTGAAAGCCTTGAAAAATTGTTGACATTGCTTGTTAAGGTCTTCTTTCTCAAAAGATACACGTGTGGGAGCAACATAATTTTACAGTTTTTAAATAACGAGTTCACTATGAAAATCGTACTGTAGACTCATTGATAACAGTAACATTTTAGCTATATACTACACTTGCAAAGTAAATTTGCTATTATTTTCTTTAAATTTTATTGATTGTTTGAATTTTCCATCTGGCAGTCAAGAAAAACTGCTCCCTGCTGGTGTCTTGCAACAAATACCTGTTGGTGACCCAAGACAGTACTACAGTCGAACTACACCCAGATCTCAGCTTGGGATTTGAAGGAAACCATTACTCCGTCTCACAGGTGATGGCTGATTATATTCAGTATACTTGCGTCTTAATTACCATATAACCGGCCCCTTGGTATAGTGGTCAGCGCACCTGGCTACCAACCTAGGTGTTCTGGGTTCGATTCCTGGCTGGCACCTTTAGTATTTTCCTCGAAAGTGGAACTAATGCAACTGTCTCCATGGTTTAGTTAATTAGGTCTAAGTGTTTCCACTGGTTCCACACCCTTACACTCACTATCAACACCATCTGTTTTTAATATATTTCATACCACTCATAAAAAAATAAACCCCCAACTCCAATTTTTAAATTAAATAACTATATTTTCTTTTATGTCTTCAAACTGCTCATCTTTTTGAGTGAAGGTTTTAACAAAGTGGATAAATGGTGGCATCAAAGTCACAAACTTCTTCCTTTGTAAGACAAATCATGATTTAATGGTATTTTTTCAGGTCAATGATAAGTTAATAAAACAATACATTGACAATTTCTAGTGTCTAAAATATATCATCTTATTTTCTTTGAATTTTGTATTTGTACATTTTTCTATCTTGATTCTGTCAAGCAGCAGAAACCAGACAAACAGAATTCAAATCACAGATTTGTCTGCTGTAAAAAAGGTTTCTCACTGCTATTGTTTAGATAAAATTTTAATCATTCTTATTCCAAATGGTGGTACTTGACTAGTGTTTCAAAATATATATTCAATTCATTAGAAGTCTTGTTTATGTCCGATTTCAGATTCAGAGGATTAGCTCGGAATATGAAGACTTTTCCGTTTCCAAACTCGGTGACTCACTTTACTTTGAGTCACATAGATATGGATTCTGGGCTAAAATTGATTCTCAAGGAAATGCAAAAATAGGGGTAAGAATTTTTACTTAACTACAACACATTATCTTTAAATAAAGGAATAAAGAGATAACATTACCTCTTTTTAAATTTATGTCAGTATATGGTAAGCGCTGGAGTTTTACGACGAGAGTTGGGTCAAATCCACTATTTTACGGATCCAAATCTTCTATTCACTTTATAATTTTGAATCCGAATACAAATCTGGAAAAAGTTATGAGCACAAGAGGAAATATAACTATAACAAAATAATATAAAATAGAAATAGTAACAAAATGTTAACATTTTTTCATAATCAATTCATACATTCAGTTAAGTGTAAATTACTGATCTGGGGTCTGGTATTTAAGTCCATACTATAATTATAATTGTTTATGAACCACCAATAAGCAGTATCATTGGCCTAAAACCAATTTCACTCTAAAAATCAAAAAACAAGAAAAGAAATATATTTAAAGGAATTGAGTCTTCAATCCAAAATTCTCTCAAATCCTTGAATCCCTAAAGTCCGGAAGGATTTTCGAGATTTGATTTCTTTGAATCTTAAATATCCTTAAGGATTCTAGATTCTGAGGGTTTTGTCCTTATTTACAACATTAGTTGCTTAAAGATGTTTGGTTGGGATATATTTCTTAGGAAAATAGCATCTCGTTATTAATTAATGAGTGTGAGGAATTGATGTATCATCATATAATAGTGAGATGTAATAAGTTTAATAATTACGGCTCTTTTTAATTTTTATCGTAATCTTTCTAATGCTTATGACCCAATGTGTTAAAATTGTTTATATAACTCATCAGTTAATACACATATGTACATTAATAATTACCTCATAAGTCTTAACAGACAAATCTTAAACAAAAGAACCATTTCTTTAAAATTTGTGAAAATTATGCTAATACGCGTGTACAGTATATTTTTTAAACACTGTTTTCAAAAATTAATACACAGGGGTACATATCCCAGTAAAGATTGATTACATCTAAGTAACTTTTTCCACGCAGGTTGACGGCAAGCTCTCTGGCCATGTTGACGGTTTGTGCGGTTTTTTCAATGGCCGAGCGGGAGACGACAAGCAGAAGCCTGACGGTTCTAACGCTCGCACCAGTGTAAACTTTGGCAACAGCTGGGCCAGCAGCCAAATGCCGGAGGTGTGTGAGGCGGTGACTTGCCCGGTCCACATCCAGAACAAAGCCTTGGAGATGTGCTCCAAAGTCAGGTGAGGCTTGGCACAAAAATAGCCATCATGCGATGGATTATTTATTTTTATTGAATCGGGAAAAAGGACGGTAGGCCCCCGAATCCTTCGTACAGGAGCCGACTCTAGTACTGCTCCCTTCATATAGGCACCTAAACTATGTGGGTTACTATTTGCGTATCAAGTCTAAGCCTCTGCATTTTACAATGCGTGAAAGTAGAAAATAAAAATAAGACTCTACTAGAGAAGTAAGTCCAACAGATTGAAGAAGTGAAAAGAAAACACAAACAAAATGCTACAAAATAATGGTCTAGTAAAAATTTTAAAATGTGAGGGAAAAAACATTTATCCAGTAAAAGATAAAACTGTATCATTCAATATTTACTTAGTAGCTTTGATTTCTCTCACAATTATTTTGTTTTGTTATACTTGTAAGATGCAGGAAAGGTGGATTAAAAAAAACATATAAAAGGGAATGAACAAATAATGTATTTTACAATAATAATAAGAAGAACCTCAAAAAGCGAAATGAGTCCTTCCTTATAGAGATCTATTTTGTTTTATAATGAAGTACTCAGAAACAGAATAAGAACATAAGCATGATTTTATTTATGTTGCCATCAAGTATGAAAGAATTTAATTGACATAGTTTGTCCCAACTAGCGATCACATGCCAGGTTTAAACTTGAACCCTGGCCTTTTAGTTCTCTGTGCTGGCCACTCTACCAACTGAGCCATTAGGGTTCTCCACCATGTCCAAATTATCTGTCCGGGTATCATTTTTATACAGTTACACAGAATGTTATCTGAAAATACTTGTTTGTTTAGATGTAAAATTCCTACTGTTTGCTAATACAGAAAAATCCATTGTTTAAAGTCATTACTGTAATGTGTTGTACTTTTGTAGCAAGTATTTGTACTTAACTACATTAGAACTCTTGGAGATTTATACTGACACACTTACAGGCCGGAGATACAAATCTGGAAGTCCAGGGTTAACATTTCTATCTGAGGGTCATTTTTCAATGTTATACACATGCCAAGCTATCTATTCAATGTTGGTAACTACTCTCTTTCCTCCCGCGACAGAGAGAAGCCTCTGTCTCAATGCGCGTCTTCAGTGAATGTGGAAAGGTTCCTCTCGCATTGTATAGAGACGACCTGCGCTTGTCTAGAGAGCAATGCCACGCAGGAGGAGTGTCGCTGCCAAGCCCTGCTCAACTTCGTGACCGAATGCCAGGCGACCAATCAGAACATTGACCTGTCCTCTTGGAGGGTGCAGCTTGACTGCCGTGAGTATCTCGATATGTTGAGGAGGATTAACCAGAAGAAGGGGCGGAGGGGTTGATGGTGGCGACACCTCCCTCCGCCGCATGAAAAATAATAGACGATATTTAAACTGATACCTTAATATTGTAAAGAATGGCTGACTTTTCACCTCCTTCACTCTATCTCCTACATAACACAATTAATAACTCTTTCAACTTAACTATGATGTGTAGAAAAGTTAAATGGTTTGAAACTAAAACTCTTTAGTAACTAGATTTCCAAGTTTAGTGTGATAACCAGTTATTTGTATTCAAAGGAAAAATTATGCCAAACAGCTATATTGAATTAAACATTAAAAGGAGGATATAAGGGCAAGGCCTACTTACCAGAAAACTGTAGGGCTTAAAGTTCACAACTAAAACATAAAAAATCACATAATTATGTAATTTTCGGGGTTCATCAGTCTCTTTCTTCAGCAGAAGAGTGTAAAACACCAACTGGACTATGGCTATGGCTAAAGGTTGATCATGGTCACTGTCCTCTTTTCAGTGTTTAGTTCGATTACTTATATCAAAATACATATTTTTTCTAGTAAATAACACCCACTAAAACATTTTAGGCCCTTGTACAATTTTATTACTTTTATTGTGACTGAATTCTTGTTTGGTGTTTTTTGTGTTAAAATTACAAATTTGTTAATTAAAATTAGTTTTTTTTTTAATTAGCAAGTAGCAATATTATTATTAAAAATTAAAGTTATTAAATTTCTACTTGAAGGATCCTTATTAAAAAATACTGCCACATCGACAACAGGCCCTGGATCCGCCCTTGATCAGAAGTTGAATTTATATCTATAATATCAGATAACCTTTGATTAAATGGTAGGTTAATTTTGACAAATGTGACCTAGACTAAAATCTAAATACTCAAAGTTTGGCTTTATGTGTCTATGCCTCTCCAGACTTGGTAAATATGGTAATAGTTTAACCACGATTAAAGGGGTACCCAGGAATCTGGCGACTTTAATAATTCTAACATTATTGTTCACCCCACAGTAAGATGAATATGTTAAGACCATCCTATCCGATAATATCTAATATACTATTTTGTGAACTCAAGCTGGTGTGTTGAAACCAGTCTTAAATATTATAAATTAATTTACACTCCTTGGTAGTCAAATGTTTTAAGGCGTCACTGTTGCAAAAAACTGTATTGCCGATCATGGGGATATAGAAGTTTTAATCCCGATAGGGTCTCCTGATTGTGATTTTACCTAAATGGTTTTACGGTCTTCTTCCAGGCAAATGTGAGAACATTTCATCTAAAGTAATCTTTTATCATCCCCAAACCATTAGTGTAATTATTTCATATGTGTAAAACCCAAACGGTGACCAAAAAAAGAAAGTTAAAAGTCAAAATATATTTATATTTCAGTTGTTCATTTTTGCTAAGCTATTTTTCATTTTTCTATTAAATGAATACTAACAGAAAGTACAATATTCAACCTCATCCAACTACTCTTGAGTGAATGTTTAGCTGTATAATAAAGTATTTGTGTGTTGTTCCCCTTACCAGCCGTGTCTTGCCCCGGCAACTTGGTGTTTAACGAGTGTTACAAGCACCAGTGTGAGAGAAGTTGTGATAACCTGATGGCAGAGGATCCTTGTCCCGTTGCGCCCAACATCTGCTTCCCCGGCTGCTTCTGTCCTGAGGGGCTGGTGCGCAAGGGGGAGCTCTGCGTGAAGCCTGTGGAGTGCAGGGACTGTAAGTCTTCTTGACAATTCTCGTAAAGTAGATACAGCTTAGCAGATCCTCCTTTACTTACATATCATTTCCTTTGTTTGTACTTTATGTTAATTGTTCCTTTTTACTTGTTCCTAATTATATGTTCTTTCTTTCTTTATCTAATTGCTTTTTTTGGCTTTTGTGTTTTTAGTTTCCTCTTTTTTTAAGAAAGTCACATTTAGCGTTTTACACTCTCCCTTGATGAGTTCCAATATAATGAAACCTAAGTCGAGAGATTGAATAGTAATTATTTTCTTCAAGAAGCAGCCATAACCTCTTTGTCTACTGGCAGCAATGCTAAGTGTTGATTCTACTCTTATTTTCATTTCCATTGTAAAAGCCATATTGTGTTCGTTCCGATACCTCTTTCCAGTGCCTTTTTTCATATAACATCATTACAAAATAATTTTTTTTTACAAATATACATGTTCTTTGGTTTGAATTTTGAATCTCATCTTTGTATTACATAATTTTTATACTTTTAAAATATCCAATGTTATCTTATCAACTCTGGAGATTATTCACAGAGTACTAATTTTCCACTAATTTTGTATTTTAATTTTGTTAGGTATTTGTGATGGTTTTGGTGACCCCCAGTATCTAAGTTTCGACAGAAGCAACTTCACGTTCAATGGTAACTGCACATACATTGCGGCCAGGGATATTAGCCCCACTGGGGAACATGACTTCCAGGTAATGTAGCTACTCCATCATAACAAACACTTTGAACAAAATAAGAGTTTGTTATTATTATTATTATTATTTTCACTGATCATTTAGCAACGAGGAGTAGACTTAGAGTGAATAATGAATCATCTGTAACTAAATCTGCTTTTGTTTCACCTAAAACTGACTAATTACTAGGCCCCACCAGGACTCAAACCAGTCTCTCATGGGATGATGGTTGGTCATGGTCTTGGTTAGCATAATTCACCAATGTTGTCCACGGCTTAGGCCTATAAGATTAAAGACAGCATAGTGTGATTTGGGGAAAGGACAGAAAGCTAAGTAAGAGAAACTGCTCTGGCATATTCCTGGAAAGAGGATTGGAAACCATATTGTAAGAAAACTACTCATTACAGACATTCGGGCACACTATAGGACCAACCCAACCGGCCATTCTTATATTTCACCTTCAAGCATATTGTATTATATAAAAATGCAGGTGGAAATTATCTTTGGCTATAGATATAGTAATATCTGTATACATATTCTGATTAAATCAAATATAAAATGCTTTGGTGGCTTAATGGCATCACAATATACTGGATTGCCAATGACAGGGATACCAGGGTTTGAGCCCCAGTTTGGGTGTACTGAGGATAGTTTTCTCTAGATGATTTTCCATTCTTTATCCCCGCAAATGTGGGTACACCTCTAAATTCAACCCTCTTCATCTCTAACCTTATCATCAACATCATCGTCATGTTGGAACCCCTCCAGCTTGCCAGGTAGGGTGTTTGTTTATCATAAACAAATTAGTATAATTAGTACATAGGCATGTAACTCAAACAAGTAGTAAGAAACAGTCTTTATATATATATATATACATACACACACACACACACACACAATAGGCTCATGGCTATCCAGCCCTCCGTACTATTCGGCTGGGGCTCTAATGTAATTACAGTACTTTTCTATAGTACATTAATTTGGATCCACAAATATAGTTTATAAAACCGTTGATTTTAATATTGTACAGTACTTTTCAATCGTAAGTGCCTTAAAAAATATGCGCTTATTCCCACAATACACGCACAGGATGTTGTTTGAAGCGCTATATGGATTGAGAGATTACTTTAGTTGCGTGAGCTGTGCGTGCATATCTTTGAATGTCTGTATCTGTACTTGTAAAGTATGACTCTTTAGTATTGTACATTCACAATACTTTGTTAACAAAATGTATCTTACTCGATCAGGTTGTTTGCACCCTTTTCAGCTTTTATTTGTTTCTTCTTGTAGTGTTTTATGATCATTTGTGAAATTTCTATTTATTATTGTAATGTTATTTCATTTGAATGTAAATATTAGTAATACACAGTTATCACACATTGTGGGTGTTGAATACACAGAAAATGATTCGCCCTCAAGATCGGCTTATCCGGCTTTTTTGCTATCCGGTCCAGCCGACCGCCACATTAGGCCGGATAGTCGCGAACCTACTGTAGTTTAAAAATTACATGTAGACACGCAGATCAAACTCAGGAGTTCACAGACTCTGCCTTTAAAAGTAAAGCACACCACTGAGCACGGGACATTTCTGGATATCTCAGTTACAGAGCATTAGTACGCTAGTCCTAAGGTTCCAGGTTCGATGCTCATTTTTAAACTATGCTATGTTTATTTAATTTAATTGAAACATTATATTATAGCTTTACGTTAAAAATATATATATATAGCTAGTAATTTTCTTCGGGTTGTTAAAAAGATCTGGTTCATGTTGTAATGTTACAACTAATCTGAGCTCTTCATACCAGGTCCTTGTCAAGAATACTCACTGCAGACATGAACCCACATCCACTTGCACTGAGGCTGTCACTGTGATCCATGAAGGTCACACTATCCATATCAGGAGGAACCACAATACCACAAAGGTTAGTTGACAATTTTTCTTCGAGGTGGTTGTGAAAGGCCTGAAATGTGATGAATTTCTGAATTAAATCATATATTTTGTATGAAAACTAGGGGTCTGTGAAGCTTCGATAGTATCGATATCAATTCAATTTTTTTATTATTCTACTTTATTAAAACCAAACTAGGGAATGAGCCGGTAAGGTTCTAGACCGCTGCAAATCCCACATTGGCCCTAAAGTATGTTAACATATTTTAATAATAATTCTTGTGAGGTAAAGTTTATGCTCATTAGTTATTATTTAATACCATATTTACTGGAAAATAATTCTACCATTACCTTTTTCCCCCAAAATAGCCTTTATAAAACCTTTGTATGGTCTATAATCGCACCTTTGGGTAACATAATGTTACAAATGTGATAACTTTGAGGACTGAAGATATATTATATTGGAATGTTTCATGATCGCCACAACAGATAGTGCTTTTTACTGGTAAACTATTGTTGCGTGAACATGTTGAAGAACTGACAGTGATAGGTACATGATATTTTATCCGAGTAGGGTTTAAAACTAATCTAAGCTTTTTTTTATAATGTATACTTCTTTTTATTTAATAACATACAAACTCAAAAACCCTGCTTCGCATAGGTCTATTGGAAACAATGTGGAAACACTGAGAAGAAAGTTATGCTTGGTCTTCATTGAAAACAAATCATTGTCTTGCTTCATTTAGTCATAATCTATTCACATTTACATCTTATAATCACACTTTCACAGTTATACATGATTTTCAAATATATTATTTAGCAATACTGTGAGTTTCAATTGGTTTTTTTCTTCTTCTGGTTTTCTTGGTGTTCTTAATATGAAAAAGTAATATTTCTGAAAATTTAAAAATCCCATTTAACCATGAAAGCAATCATAAGATGGAAATGTCAAGAAATTAAGAGAGACGTTGGTGACCTGGCGGTCTAGGGGTAAGGTGTCAGACTTCTATGCTGGCGGCCGGGGTTCAAACCTCGGTCCCAGCAAAGATTTATCTGATTACCAAACCCTTCCTTCACCTCTGACAAGACATCTTGTGAATGTGAGGAATGCCAGGCCTCCACCGTGGTTCGGATTCCACGTTAAGCTGTAGGTCCTCTATTTAATCTCACAATCACCCTACCATTACACATTAGCGTAAGTGCGTATAACCCGAACGGGTAGTAAGACGCGGTGCTAATAATAATAAGAGAAACGTTCATTTGTTTTCTATCAAGACCTAACTTAACTATCCTTTAAGGTTTGTTTAATTCTCTCTTACTTTAATTACATACTTTAGAGTATTTCCACCCTGTTTTCCTACATCTAATTGCTAGGTCATTTCACAGTAATTAATTTTTTAATTCATATAATTTGTTATTATTAAATATTAATCTAAGTTTAACTCTTTGACAAGGCCTTGCTTTACCATTACTTTAATAGAAATACACACTATCAATTACTTATATCAACTAATCTAAAGTAGTAAGATGAGAACTATTTATTTTAATGAAGTGCATTAAGATTTTTATTTCCATTTTTGGGGCCTGCTTCAGTGGCCGCATGGTCTAAGGAATCACTATTGCAATAGATTAAACTGCCGATGACAATGAGATTAGGGTTCAAATCTCGGTCAGGTTTGGAGAGGGTGATTTTTTCTAAATTGTTTTCCATGCTCCCACCATGCAAATATGGGTACTCTTCCTCTTAATTCAGCCTTCTTCATCCCTAACTCATTTGCGTAATTAGTACATAAGCATGTAAACTGAACGGGTAGTAAAACGCGGTGCTAAAATTATTTTTTTTTAAATTGAACCTCAGCCTCTAAATTCAAAGTCAAGTGTGCTAACTTCACTGCTAGTAAACATTATTATTTCAAAGTGATGATCAATATTTCCCATTTGTACAGCTACAAACACTCCTGGACGGAATCAACGTGGATGAATATCCTCTGGTCAGTGATTGGCTACGGTTGGATGGCTCACCCGATAAAAAATTGACAGTCCTCGTACCCAAGATACAGTTAGAGGTCTCTTACTTCTTCGATAACTTTGCTTTCGTGATTCGAGTTCCGTCGCATTTGTATGGTGGCAAGACTGAGGGGCTATGTGGTAAGTTCCTACTCTTGTTTTGTCTATGTTAACCCCCCACAGTATGTTTACTTGGTGTATGTGGGCAGTATAGTGCAATAGTGGTGGTGGTCATTTTATAATTTTTTTTATTTGAAGCAAAATTCAAACTCTTGATCAATAAATAATCTGACAAGTTTAGATGATTGTTGGACTGCAGAAAGTTTTAGCTTAGATTGTCACAAAAATAAAAATAAATGATAAAACATAAATGGATGTTACATCAAAGTTACATAAACATAACCGGACCAATGGCTATGCCTGTAAAGTGTTAAGAAACAATATTTGACATATTGTGTAAACGCTTCTCCTAGGAAACTGCAACTATGACCAGACAGATGACTTCAGGACTCACGGAGGTCAGCTCACCAACGATACAGACAAGTTTGGCATGAGCTGGTTGGAACCCAAGTTCTCTAAACACGAGACATGTGTTCCCATCCTTCCTTTGGAATGCGTCCCTCTCCCGCCTGATGAGGACCCTTGCATTAAACTGCTCGACTCTGAGAGATTCGGAAAGGTCAGTTGGTAAACTGGGGTAACTGGCAGTTTTTATGAAACAAATGAATGAAGAATAAGTGCAATATTATATTTTATTGTATTATAAATAATATTTGTGATACTAGTGGCCTATCCAAGGGAAATGGAAGAGACCAATGAGAAGATCCAGATGCAGATGGAAGGATAACATTAGAATGGACCTGAAAGAGATAGCCTGGTATAGTGAGGTGGACTGGATAAAACTAGCTCAAGTTAGAGATAGGTTGTATGAGGGGGGACTGGTTAGAACTAGCTCATGATAGGGATAGGTTGTATGAGGGGGGACTGGTTAGAACTAGCTAAAGATAGGGATAGGGTGTAATGAGGGCGACTGGATAAAACTAGCTCAAGTTAGAGATAGGTTGTATGAGGGGGGACTGGTTAGAACTAGCTCATGATAGGGATAGGTTGTATTGAGGGCGACTGGATAGAACTAGCTCAAGATAGAGATAGAGTGTAATGAGGTGGACTGGATAGAACTAGCTCA
>CABFOW010001157.1:25927-124245 GCA_902141385.1 Timema californicum | reverse complement strand
GGATTCCACGTTAAACTGTAGGTCCTCCATTTCATCTCACAATCACCCTACCATTACACATTAGCGTAAGTGCGTATAACCCGAACAGGTAGTAAGACGCGGTGATAATAATAATAATAATAATAATAGTTTAGTCAAGGGAAAAGTTTCCAAACTGAGGCCTGGAATCATCTCGGTTATAAACACTCATTAACCATCTGTGATACCAGGAGCATGAAAACGCTCAGGTTGTAAACATTGATGTCTAAAATATTCCGATTGCTTGGAAAAAAAAAAATTACTGTATAAATTGACCCACCCTAAAATGATCTATGTTTGTAGGAAAAAACACATGTTAGACTTAATAATCAGCATCGACTTCATTCACTTTAGGAGTAAAGTTTCTACAGACTCATTATATTTAACACGTTGTTATAGATCAATATATTTGATTAAAATAATGGAATTACATTTGTATTAGAATGCTGTTTATGTCATGAAACCAAAATTAGGATGGAAAGAAATCTTGACCTTGAAAAGCTAGTTGACAAACTACTCTCAAACAAAGAAAAAAAAAGAAAAGCTGTTGCTTACTATTCCTAATAAATAAACATTGAGCCTGGCGGAAAATTTTCAAGTGCTGGAATATAAGATGGCTCACAATTTTAAGGAGACAGGGGGGGTAGGGGGTAGGTGGGGGGGGGGTTACTCGTTTTATATTTAGGTAAATGCGGTACAAAGCTTAGCCAATAAAAGAAAAAAAATATTAAGATTCATTTTCTTAAAAATATAGGGTTCGACCCATCTCTATTATCACATTTATATGTGTAAATAAAAAATATGCCTAATCTCAAATTGTGTTGTACCTTTCCTTTACCGTCTTCCAAATATGATACAATAACCTCAAATTAACAAGTTTTTGTTCCTTAGTGTGCAAACCAACTGCCGAGTGCTACAAAATCTTGAATGCAATACCCGAGTTTGATGGGGAGGAGTTCATGGGGGATGAAGGGCAGCTTGTGCCGGGAATGGTCAGCGTTGTGGATGAATCAGGCTGCTGTCCGGTCTCTGTTCGGATCTGCAACACCACACTGTGTCCCCAGCCTAGTCACTGCCCACAGTTCTACAAACTCACAGAGCTACCGCCCGCCAAGGGCAAGTGCTGCCCAACCTTCACATGTGGTCAGTTGAGAAACTAACAAGAATGGTGTTAGCAGAATACTTCTGGTTCTTGTTACATTTTGTCTTTTGAATCTCTATAAGGAAAAACCTCTTTTCACCTTATGAGGTGATTGTATTATATTTGGTAGAAAGTATAATACAATTTTGTCTTCTGTTAAATGGAGGATGTAGGAAACACTGTTTATAAATTAATATGTTGATTAAGAGACAATCATAGCCTTTATTAAAATTTTCTTTAGTGAAATAAAGAAATAATTACAATTCATCCCTGGGACAAATTACCAAAAGGTGATGGTTGGGGTAATTAACAAATGAAACACTTTCTTCCTTCTGCATACAGTGAGCCAGTTTTCATCCAAGAAATATTATAAAACAAGTCCAGTGATGGCAAAAAAAAAAAAACTGCAAGCTAAATGTTTCATAGCTAGTCTAAACTTATTTTTTTGTTCTAAAGGGTTATTTCACTGATTATGCAACCATACAAGTAACAATTTAGATAACTATTAACGTGCCAATTTCCCAAGACAAGATTTTTTTTTACTGTATGGTTAACTAATAAGCCAAGTTTATTAAGTAAAAATGTCCCCAAATGGCTGTATTAAATTAGACATTGAAAAGAGGATAGAGGGGCAAGGCCTTTTATTGTGAGTGTTGGAGCCTACGATTTTCTGGTAATTGTGTAGGCCCTGCTCTTCTAGCCTCCTTTAAATGTTCAATCTAATATTACACATTTAATTAGACAACAACCCACCTCGGTGGCGTAGTTGGCTAACGCGCAAATCGTGTTGAGCTCGACCGCCGAGGACGGGGAGATCGAGGTTCGAATCTCGGTCGGGTAAACTGGGGGTGGTTTTTCCTAAACGGTTTTCCACTTTCGCTCCACGCAAATGCGGGTTCACTTCCTCTACTTCAACCTTCCCAATTCCCAATCCATTAGAGTAATTAGTATTTAAAGCATATAACCCGAACGGGTAGTAAAACGCTGTGCTAAATATTATTATTATTATAATTAATTAGACAACAAACTTTACAGGTAATAATTTTTGTCAAAGTGGCTAGTTAAATAAATGTATATTTATAAAATTTAAACTGTTACATTTGAAATTTTTTCAGAACCTCCTCAAGATGTTTGCCTCTATGAATTTGAGTTCACGGCAGATGCGAATGGTGGAGAGAAGAAACGTAACACGACTGACAAATTCACCGTAACCAAACAGGTAAAATATATTACTTTGTTACTGCAAGTTTTTAGTTATTTTTCAAATTCTTTGAGTATTTAGTCCCATATATATATTTATGTGTGTGTGTTTTATGTGTTATTTATGTTTTACTTTACATCCAATCCTATTTCCAGCCATGGCCTGGGTCAGTTTTTATCTCACGCCATATATTTTCCACTACCGGCTTGCTAGGTTTGTCGTAGCTTCATATGCCTTATAATATAACTTAAGACTAGGGCAGGCACAACATCCAGCCCCCAGCCATTAAGTGTATTAATGTGAAAGGGTAAATCCATATTTTCATCAATGATAAACTTTCGGCCATGCCGGGAATCAAACCCGGGACCCTTAGTTTGGTAGGAAGACACGCTACCGACCGAGCTAAGGTTCTGGACTGTTATTTATATAGTGTCTTATCAATATTAAAAATGTATCATTGGTGAAATGTGGGTTTCCCCTTTCACAGTCAGGAATTAATGGCCGAGGTCTGGGTGTTGTGTCGGTTCTAGATTTAAGTTAGTCTATAAGTCACATGCTTATATATTCAGTTGGTTCATAAAGTGCACATCAATTAACTCAAATAAATTAAAATATAACAATATTGACTCCTAAGAACATGCAACCACCTAAGATGGTGACTAGAAACATGAACTTGGGTATTAAAAATAAAGTTACGAAAAGGTTTAATGTTCATTATAGTTAAAATATTTTGCTAAAACTAATGAATGTAATGAGAATAGAAAAATGATCCCAAGGATAATGATGAAGATGAAGTATGTAGGGAAAATAGCACAAGGGAGACCAATAAAGAGATAATAGGAGCAAAGAACGGCAAGTGTGTGAATGAAAGGAGATTAATGGAAGCAAATAAAAGAATAAGAATGGTGGAAGGACAGAGGTAGATGAGGGTATTTCACTAAACTGACTCGGCCACAGGCTGTAAGCAGTTTATTATTATGTCTTATTCCCTGATACTGTTGCAGCCCGGATCATCGTGGCGAGACGGGCCTTGTCGAGAGTGCTCGTGTTCCGGAGATTCTCCGGGCAGTTACCGAGCGGTCTGCGCCAACACAATATGCCCCAAACTCCTCCAGGAGGCAGACTCAGTCAACTATGTGTTGCAACATGTCCCTGTGTACGACCAGTGCTGCCCTGATATCAAGAGGGTTGCTTGTAAGGAGGGGGAGGTCGTGCATCAGGTTTGAATCTCGTTTTGAAAACACTGTTAATATTTGTGGGTTTAAGGATCAACACACTTTAGGTAATACTAGGATTCTTGAAATTTTTTTGGAAACTAAATGTAATTGGAAAGCGCTATAAAATAATTCAGATATGATTTAGATCAGGAGACCCCAACCTTATGCCCGTGGGCACCGTAGCGCCCACTGACTCTTTTTTTTGCGTTTTCCTGACACATTTTGACCACAACTGATAATAGGTTTTTGACTAACACTTTTAATCAGCTGTCACTTTTCTGAGCAAAAATAATGATATACTTATCTACACGCGTGCAGTTCTCAAGAAGTTTGGGATTGAGAGCTCACCCCGCCTCCACAAGCCACCCCTTTTATCCACTCTCTCCCTCTCATTCCTCTTTCCTGGCTGACTCATTTACCACATGTATTCAGAACTACCATGCTAATAATTTCGACCTGAAAGGTTTTGCTTTTACCTCATTTAAAATACTTATCCCCTTCCACCTCTCTCTCCACACTTGTACTTTCTATTTCCATTGTCAATTAATACACAAAGTAAAACTAGATATTTTAAAAATGTACTTACACCAAAATGGTGATGAGTAGTTATATATTTTTAGTGCCTTTATTTTGATCTTGTTAAAACCGTAAATAAGTTTTTTTTTTGTCAACTTAGAGGGGAAGGGGGGTGAACCACCAACCCCCCTCCCTCTCCCTACCCCCACCCTCCACAATTTTGCCTTAAAAAATTAAATAGTGCCCGCCACACTGAATATGCTCTATGGGACAACAAGTTTGAAGACTTCTACCATAGATCATTGTGAATTATAAAAAATACTAGTGAATATAGTAAGATTGTAAAGAAAATTAATCACAAATAAAATTATAAAACACTAACACAATTATACAAAAATTTTAATATTTTGATGCCACATGGCATCCTCCTCAGGAGATAATATTCTGAACAAGAAGTTGGTTTCAGTGGTGCCAACTCGGTTGTTGAAGGATGAGGAAGATACCATGTGGCATCTAGATATGGGAATGTTTGTAAATTTGTATTAAGGGTTTTTAACTTGATTTGTGTGTTTATTTAATGACACCTGCCTCAATGGCATAGTTAGCTAACGCAATAGTTTTGTGTTGAGCTAGACTGCCTAGGGCGGGAAGATGGAGGTTCAAATCTCAGTTAGGTGGACTGGAGGGGATTTTTCCTAAACGGTTTTCCACTCTCCCTCCACTTCCTCTGAATTCAACCTTCCCAATTCCTAACCCATTAGTGTAATTGGTACATAAGCATATAACCCGAACGGGTAGTAAGACATGATGTTAAATAAATAAATAATATTTAATGACATATAATAAATAACATGATTATTGCACTTTATTGCATACATACAGTAGCCCCATGACTTCTTTGATGCTGACTGGCAGCTTTGAAAAGTTACCAGGCCAAATTATGTATCCCTACGCCGAGCCATATGATTCTGCAAAAACATGTGTTTAGCAGCTGTCACTTCTGACGGTCAAAATTTAGGTATATACCTAAATGTTGACTGTCAGAAGTGTGCTGTGAGCTGTCAGTCAGCACCAAAGAAGCCACCGGGCTACTGTATATAGATCACAAGTAGAATTAGCCTCACAGTTAGAGTAGCGGACTGAATCAACAGGACGGGGTTCATGCCTGACCAGAAGCACTGAGAGTGATTTTTACACATTCTAGTCCTTGTCTACCCACTACGGGAACTTATAGTCATCATAATCATAATCATATTTTTAATACCTAACAAATCAAAATATAGAAGGTTAAAAAAAACTAATAGCTTTCATAGGCATTATCTCTTTTTCTTCTTCTCTATTTGGACTTTTGTTTTTGTTATTGGAATGTTATCGTTAAATCGCATTTAAATCAATAAACTTGTATATAATTCAAATTTAAAAGGTCAAGTACTCAATTTCGTTTTATTTCATATATGTATTATAAATCCAAAAATGCCAGAATGTACTTTAAATATGTTTTGTTTGAAAATGAGGTGGCCCAGTGGCTAAATAATGTTTTAATATAAGAAATTGATAAAACTAAAGAAAAAGGGAAAATAAACTAATAAGAGTAAATTTTAATACATTTAAATATGTTTTGATACACTCGTCATTTTAATGTTCCAAGTAAAAGTTTGTCAAACGGCTACTCGCAAAATTTCACTGTGTCTACTTATTATTATTAGCACCGCGTCTTACTACCCGTTCGGGTTATACGCACTTATGCTAATGTGTAACGGTAGGGTGATTGTGAGATGAAATGGAGGACCTACAGTTTAACGTGGAATCCGAACCACGGTGGAGGCCTGGCATTCCACACATTCACAAGATGTCTTGCCAGAGGTGAAGGAAGGGTTTGGTAATCAGATAAATCTGCGCCGGGACCGAGGATTGAACCTCGGACCCCTAGCACAGAAGTCTTACACCTTATCCCTAGACCACCAGGTCACCTGTGTCTACTTACAACTCTAGCTTCGCATGTTTTCACCCAAGGTAGGGTATTTTGAGTTTCTGATAGCTAGCACTGGCATGTGGCTGGAAGTAAGTCATAATAGGTGTGTTTTCACGATTGAGCTGGTATCGATGTTTACAACCACAGTGTTCTCATGCTCCTGATATCGCAGCTGGTTATGAGTGTTTTTGACCGAAACGATACCAAGCCTCGGTTTGGTAGCGCTTTCAAACCAATAAGCTGAGAATTGTGCGCCAACTTCAAAAAAGCATGACTCCTTATGTTAGATTTAAGCGAGTTTAACTTCATAGTCCATGGATTTTAACAGATGTAAATTAAAACACAGCCATTACTAGCAATAAATATGTGACATTAAGTAATGCTTATTACTGATAAGTAAAATCAAAAGATAGGATTGTCATATCGTAGCATTTAATACAATGGTGCGAAAGTACTTTTAAAAATGTGGTTATGGATAAAAGAAATATAGTATTCTATGGTCTAGGTCTTATTACTCTTAGATACATATTTTATGTTTTCTTTAGATTATGTTTGGGAAGATAAGTCTAGCTTGGTATGTAGTATAGATATTAGGTCCCGTCAAAATACACACCAATCTAACTTATAATAAAATTGGGCACTTTACATCAATTTGCAGTACATTTGGGCATATGCAAATTAACCTTCCAGCTGTAACATATACTCTATTCCAACCGCCATTTATGTTCATGAAAAACAACTCAAAGTCGTTTTCGCGCTCCACCTTGGTCAGAACCACTTGGTCGATTGCACTTGATACCAAAACGTAACCAAGTCAATCGTGAAAACTCGCCTGGGATATATTATGTGTGACCAGATGTTAAACTTATACTTGTTTAAATAAATAACGTTTGTATTCTCTTTATGTATTGTGAACCAAAGAAGTTTGAACATGAATTATTGTATTTGTTAAGGCGGGCTCCCAGTGGTCCTCTCCTTCAGGTGACAGGTGTGAGACTGTGACCTGTGTTGAAACACCAGACGGATCTGTACAGAAAAGTCTAATTACCAGGTCTTGTGTCACCGACTGCAAACCGGTAAGTCACTACAACCTCCTCTGTCCAGTTAGTGTTATGTCTCTTACAGCTCAGGCTCCTTTATAGCACCTACAATACAATAGACCCAATGAATAGTTCTTAGATTTAAAATAATGTTGACCTAGGATGTGGGCAATAGCCTTAAGGTGCTGAGCCTTCAAACAATGTCCAACAAATTTGGTTTTTGGTTTGAGTCTTGGATTTAGTTGTAGTCTTCACATTATATGAAGGTATGGCGTGGTATCGTTAATCTGAATCTCCGCTAGTTCGGAAGACGACTATCATGCCTGACATTGCCTCAAGTCAGGGTTCAAGTTCAGGTCGTACCTTTAATAATGTGTTTCACCTATCCTATTACTTTTCCTCTGTTAGTTTAGTACAACACTGAGGACTTAATAACTAAAGTTTCTTTTAATCTAAATTAATTGAAAAATGACACCTGGACATGGGAATCGAACCCGGGACTTATGGCGCCAATGTCCTACCACTTACCTATCCAGGAGCTATCTTGTGCACAGGCCTGTGTGTAGCGTGGTAATGCATTGGCGCACTAAGCACAGGGTCCTGGGCTCAATTTACCTGTTCAAGTGGGGTTTTTTTTCAACTAATTAGAATTAGTTGAAGTGTTGTCCCCTCTATATGGACATTCCTGTAAACACAATGATTTGTAGCCTGTGCGTTGATATTCATTGAAGTATCTTTGTTGCTCTGTGTCAGGGCTTCAAGTACGAGAACTCTCCTCCTGACTCGCCCGAGTGCTGCGGCCGGTGCAAGCAAGTGGCGTGCATCGACAACGACAAGCTTAGACCACAGGGTAGCATATGGCAGTCAAAAGACCATTGTCGCAAGTACCAGTGTCTGGTTGAAGATGACATGGTAAGTGCCAACTATTAACGCGACGGTGGTGAATTTTGGGACTATAAAGGTCAAAATTAACCTTCTATTTACCCGCTTCAGTGCTCGAATGGTCTGAGGCAGTACTTACCGAATATTTTAGAACCCTGACCCAATTTTTATAACGACAAACTTTTGTGACCCACTTAGCTTAATGGAGATTGGAGATGGAATGGTGGAAGCAATGGGGGGTTATTTTATTTTTTCATAATGTTCTATATTAAAATGAAATTTTCACAATTCTAAACCCACTCACGACCCACCCACAGTTTGGGAACCACTGGTCTAATACATCATTATCACAGTGGACTGGATTGCTAATGACGAGTTTGACGTTTAAATCCTGGTCAGATGTACCAATAGTGTTTTTTCCCCCTCAATGTTGTCCACTCTCTCTCTCTCTCTCTCTCTCTCCATGAATATGTGGGTACATTTCCTCTAAAAGTCTTACCTTCCATGGCCTTAACTAATTGGAACAAATGTGTGGATAACCCGAATGGGTACTGAAATGTGATGCACAAAAATAGTTGTTTATTGTATTGTTTAGATCTTTGGTTTTACTCTGGAAAAAATAATGTTACGGATGTTTCATTTCTGATCATTTTTGCAAAGTATATTCAAATAAATAATCAAAAGCTGAGTTCTTCAAAAAGAATAGAAAACCCAAACATTTATTTTATCTTGATCCGGTGTAAGGTTATGGCATTTACTATATATTATCTCATTATGGTTATTTAAATGTTTATTGAAAAATAGAATTTGAACTCCTTTGATATGCATTTATCATTTTACAACATTGTAGTTGAAATCAATTTAATTGTTTGATTTTTTAAATTTTTAAATAATTATATTTCACTTGGGTTCAATTCTTGACGCTTTCAGAATTTTTCTGTGAAATAGTGGGTCTGGAATGAGGTAAAACTCATGAGGACCAATGAGGAGATACGTGAATAAATAAGTAGAAGCTCTGATCTAGAAAACTTAAATTAATGATTGGAGAGTTTGTTGTGCTGACCAAATGGCATCCTCTATCCGTTAGGTGCTACCCGGGGGGTTAGACAGGCTCTTAAGACGTCTAGTTTGAGCTGTATCGCCTACCTATGTTAGGTGCTACCCGGGGGGTGAGACAGGCTCTTAAGACGTCTAGTTTGAGCTGTATTGCCTACCTATGTTAAGTATTATCCAGGGGTTTAGACAGGCTCTTAAGACGTCTAGTTTGAGCTATATCGCCTACCTATGTTAAGTGTTATCCATGGGATGAGACGGCCTCTTAAGTGCATGATGTTTCAAAGCTGTTATAAGCCAGTATTATTAGTTACTACAAAAAGTTTTGTTAAAATGCAGTGCTGTCAAGTGGTTTTATTGTTACAGTTCCAAGTGGAGGTCACAGAGGAGGTATGCCTGGAAATCCCTGAAGACATCCTGCAGGATTACGAGATGACAGAGGTCGTAGTCGAGGGACAATGTTGCACCAAGAAGAAGAAGACAAAGTGCAAGGAAGGAGAAAAGATTTATGAGGTCGGGTTGATGCAGTCTAATTAGCACCTCTTATCACTCACATGTTATTACAAGATAAACTTGTGATATTTGTACTTCTCAATAAGCCTGTGCTGATATAATATTTTCAATTTTTAATTGAATTCAAATCTTAGCTTACTAACTCGAATTAGATATTGTGTTTTGTAAAGTTTTTGAACTGTATCTGAACTGAATAATTTATTTTCTTTAAATTGTAAAATGACGCCAGGGCATGAATATTGAACCCTTAGTATGTCAGCCAATGCTCTTACCATTGAGCTATCCAGGAATTTTCTCCCGTCATTCATTGTCAATGTCAGGGTCATTCTTCACTCATATTTTGAGGCAAAATCTGTGATGGACTTGTGGAAATTGTTAGCTACATATAAGTGATTAATTAAGATCGCAAACTATCAGATAACACAGCCACCTTCGACTTGGGAGGGCTTTCCAATAATGTGATGACAACTGTAAATCAAGATGGATTAAATAGCCAAGATATTATATTTGTTAAGCGTGGTTATGGTCGCATCTAAATATCATATTCTTTAAATGAAAAACAACACCTAATCATGGAACTAGAACCCGGGACCTTTGGCTTAGTATGTCAATGCTCTAACCACTGATATATCCATTAGTAATTGTTTATTATTATTATTATTATTATTATTATTATTATTAGCACCCCGTCTTACTACCCGTTCGGGTTATACGCTAATGTGTAATGGTAGGGCGATAGTGAGATGAAATGGAAGACCTACAGTTTAACGTGGAATCCGAACCACGGTGGAGACCTGGCATTCCCCACATTCACAAGATGTCTTGTCAGAGGTGAAGGAAGGGTTTGGTAATCAGATAAATCTGTGCCGGGACCGAGGATTGAACCCCGGTTGCTAGCATAGAAGTCTGACACCTTACCCCTAGACCACCAGGTCACCAACTTTTTTTTATTTATTTTTTATTGAGTCAATTAAAAAATATTACATTCCTAAAACTTGTTTCCAAACAATTAAGTGAGCTGTATAGTTTGAGATGGACATTAGAATTAACCTCAGGTGTACTTATATGAACGACACACACACACACACACGTGAGAATTGCGTGGAAAGCGTGATATAATTACTGTTCAAGGCCGAAATTATATTTTAAAAAATGCAACTGGCATCTGAAGGGCATGGATCCGATCATGACAACGATATGAGACGACACCATAGCACTGCTTGTAAACTGAGATGCAAACAGCAAATGAGTGAGATAATGGTAGAATTGTGTGCACACCACAAATAACCGCAAAACACAAAAGGTTCTGATGTCAACATGCAAAACACAAAAGGTTCTGATGTCAACACGCAAAACAGTACACACAGTTTAAATTAAGATGGGACCCTCAAATCGTTACGGATATTGAAAATTCAAGGATTCGAGACTCGAACAATTTTTTATTCGATTCCTAAATTAGTGGATTCTAACAAACTCTAATTTAAACGATAGAAAATAAAAACAATATACAAATATATAATCTCCAAACAATTAATGCTATATAATTTATAAGTATTCATGGTATTTAGTTAAATAATGCGAGTTGCTCTGTTAAAATAAAATGTAAATATGGCCACATGACTTATCTGAAATGTTATGTTGATTACTTCTCAAGAAGTTAAGCTTGTTATGACAAAAAAAAAATAGTTTAGTGTCACAGAACAAATCATTTCAATTTCAAATTTAAAATGCTATACTATTATACAAATCTATTTAACAGTATAGGAAACTACTTTTAAAAAAGCTGTTGTTTGTTGATAAATTTGTTACTATTTTTGTTATCGGCTTTTGTTATAGATTGGAGAGAACTGGATATCTCCCAGTAACAGATGCAAGAACATCACATGCGTTTCTTCTGGAGAAGGTGGTGAGGCTTTGAAGCGGGAGAGGACACGGAGCTGTAGAGAGGAGTGTTTGAAGGTGGGGTCACTCGCGCTTGCGACCACTCTAATATATCGGAAGGTCACTCTTTGTCCCTGTAGCACAGTTGCTGTGTTACATGCTGCACGTTGATTCAACAATACTTTCCTTGGATATACATAATGGTTAAGAAGGAGCCTTACCTTAAATACACAATAGCTCTAGACGGATCCTTGTCTTAGTACACAATAGCTCTAGATGGATCCTTGCCTTAGTACACAATAGCTCTAGACGGATCCTTGCCTTATTACACAATAGCTCTAGACGGATCCTTGCCTTATTACACAATAGCTCTAGACGGATCCTTGCCTTAGTACACAATAGCTCTAGACGGATCCTTGTCTTAGTACACAATAGCTCTAGATGGATCCTTGTCTTAGTACACAATAGCTCTAGATGGATCCTTGCCTTAGTACACAATAGCTCTAGACGGATCCTTGCCTTAGTACACAATAGCTCTAGACGGATCCTTGCCTTAGTACACAATAGTTTAAGAATGATCCTCGCCTTAAATACACAATAGTTAAAGAAAAATCCTTGCCTTGAATACACAATAGTTGAAGAAGGATCCTTGTCTTGTTAACACATTAGTTGAAGAAGGATCCTTGCCTTGAATACATAGTAGTTCAAGGAGGATCCTTGCCTTAAATACACAATAGTTGGAGAAGCATCCTTTACTTAAATACACAATAGTTCAAGAAGGATCCTTGCCTTGAATACACAGTAGTTGAAGAAGAATCCTTGCCTTGAATACACAATAGTTCAAGAAGGATCCTTGCCTTTAATACACATTAGTTGTAGAAGTATCCTTTTCTTAAATACACAATAGTTCAAGAAGGATCCTTGCCTTGAATACACAGTAGTTGAAGAAGAATCCTTGCCTTGAATACACAATAGTTCAAGAAGGATTCTTGCCTTGAATACACAGTAGTTGAAGAAGAATCCTTGCCTTGAATACACATTAGTTCAATAAGTCTCCTTGATTTAGATAAACAATTGTTAAAGAGCTATCTACTAGTAATGCAAATGTATGTCACCCAAAATAGGCAGTGTCCTGAATGTTAGTTATATTTAATTATTAAATTTAAAATGTATGAAATAAAATTCATTGTGTATAAGTTTTAATATCATTAAATAAATATGATAGAATCGTAGAAAAATGGAAGCACAACTAAAAATAGAAACATTGGCACATATTTATGCAAACTTCAATATTGCGTTTCCACATGGCAGTATTGATGTGTTTGTAAATATGTGTTAGTGTTTTACTTGTATTTGTGTTTCATCTTTCTACAATTATTATATTCACGTTTATTAAATTATAGATCACAACTAAATTTGTCTTGTTTATTATTTCCCCAGGGCTGGGAATACGTCCCGTCCCCGCCCAGCTCTCAAGAGTGCTGCGGCAAGTGTTTTCAGAGGGCGTGTGTCGCTGATGACGGGACCCTTCACAAACCTGGGGACACGTGGCAAGGCAACTGCACTAAATCCTCGTGTGACATTCGTGGGGAACAGGTGAGTATCGCGTCCAAATATTGTTCTCTCATTTCGAACATCCTCTCGAAGGACCTTGGTTCAAACTCCCAAAGTTAGTTAATAATCAACACTATGTTATACGATTTCCCTAATTGTTGTGACTCTCTTGAAAAGATAGTGTTTCTAACTAATTGTACTGTAATTTTAACTGTAATAAATTAGTTTTTGAACGGGTTAAATAACCATAGTACCCTCAGATACGCCTGGAACCTTTCACATCATGCCATATTCTTTGATCTGGAACTAAACCTTCACGAGGAAAACATAAAACACCAATCACACCGAAGCTACCATCAACAGAACCTCCATATCCAAAGCAATCATCCTCTTCATGTAAAACGTTATTTACCTTATTTCCCAGCTACCAGAGCTAAACACATTATGTTCTAAGGAAGAAGACCTTAATAAGCCATATCAACAACTTTTCAAGGCTTTCACAGCTCGAGGATATCTTAAACACATAGTCAACAGTCAAATAAACAGAGCCTTCCAATGTCATATCACTCACTACCCACTATTATGAAGGCATAGACAAACTCAGATCTATCCTGAACACAGGCTACAATATCATAACCTGAACACCTCCCACACAAAATCATTTCAACAGTGCTCAAAGAATCACATTCAAAATCCCCCCCGTCCTTGGCCACACACAACAAACAACATTAGCTCAAAGGTTCCTACCTTTGCAACAAACGGAGATGCAGTAGCTGAAAAATTCCCCAACCCTTCCACCTCATTCAACAGCAGACTCACACAAATGGCCAATATGACTGCTCCATGGAAAATCTTATATACAGTAGCCCCGTGGCTTCTTTGGTGCTGACTGACAGCTCACAGCTGACTTCTGACGGTCAACAATTAGATATATACCTAAATGTTGACTGTCAGAAGTGAGAGCTGTTAAACACATGTTTTTGCAGATCATATGGTTTGGCGTAGGGATACATAATTTAGTCTGGTAACTTTTCAAAGCTGTCAGTCAGCATCAAAGAAGCCATGGAGCTACTATACCTACCATTTACAATGCAGCTACTATAATGCATTGCTGAAGACATTGGTCTCGCCATAGGAACATTCAGACAACAAATGAATGATCACCGTTTCGATACCAACCACAACGAACCTGACAAACCAGTAGTACTTCGTGCTCAAACATATAATTCATATTTTGACACGAGCCCTCCCCAATAGTTGCAATGCTTCCCCAACTTCATAGGTGGGAACTCGTTCATCAATATATAACCAAATACAGGCAGGCACCCTCCTGGTCTCAAACTTTGATAACCTTCTCTCCTTTACTTCCAAGCAGGCCTACTCACACCAGTCGGTAACTTCTAAATAATAATAAATAATAACTGATCATTTAACAATTATATATCTAATTATAATATAAATAAAACATTCTATCCCTCTACCAAGAGTAAAGACACAAGTTTGAACAGGCGACAACAGTATCTAAGTGACCAATATCAACCTGTGCTTACGCTGCCAAAGTCCATTCTGAGTTTTACTCTCTTCTTCAGCAGATGAGAACACTGAAAATTGCATAAATATGTGTTTTGAATTGTGAATTTTGAGGCCAACAGTTTTCTGGTGTATAAGGCTTTCCCTTAATCCTCTTTTCAATGTTTAATCTAAATTGACCATTTGCAAATAGAGTGAGTAAGGAATGAATTTAACTTGGTAAATATGTCGAAATTAGACCAGTTCTAGCATTCAGGAGTAAGTTAGTTTAAATCACAAATGTTGTCACGGAGAAAGCAGGGTCATTAGTAATAGCAGGTAACTTTATTTATTTATATTTTTGTTTATTTCAGTTTCAGATAACAACCACGGTAGAAACATGCTCGGATGTGAAGGACTGTCCTAAAGACAGTCTCTACCAAGAAGGCTGCTGTTGGAAGTGCTTGCGTCCTACGGGAACGCCATTCAGTAAGTCATCTCTAGTTTGGTAAAACTACTTTATAAAAGAAAGAAATGCTATACAATTAAGTATACATGAAAGGTGAAGCTTGGGGGATGAATAATAATTATAATTATGGACATGAGCCATATCTCGATAATAATCGAATACATTTTCACTTGAAATGTACAATGTATTTGTATTTCTGAGCACAACAGAGTCACCGGCGGCTGTGATATCAACGATAGCTCTTAGTCATTATCATCATCAACTGTTTCCAGCCTGTAGCCGGATTTGTTTAGTAAAATGCCTTCATCTCCCTCTGTCATTCCACCATGCTTCCTCCTGCACTCTCTTCCTCTCACTTGCACACTTGCTGCCATCTGTTCTTTGGTCTCCCTTGTGGTCTCTTGCCTACCTACTTCATAGCTATTAGTATCTGATAATATCCACATGTCCATCTCAGACTCTGCCTTAAAATATGAGTGAAGACAATCCCTGGATAGCTCAGTGGCAGAGCATTGGCACACTAAGCCAAAGGTCTCGGGTTTGATGCTCGTGTTCAGGTGCAATTTTTCAATTTATTTGATTAAAATTATTTTAACTCAAAACTATGTAGTGTTTGATATATTTCTCAACATTGAATAGTGATAAAAACCCTTAAAATGTCCTAGCTAAGTTGATAACATGTCTGCCTACTTGAGCAATTGGGTAACAAATTTGATTCTTGTCATGGCCGAAACATTTATCGTTAGTGATTAGTGTCTTCCCTTTTACGATGATAAATTAATATCCACTTTGTCGGTTGGCAGAAATGTAAAGTGTGAACTGTGTTCTTCTTTTCATTGTAAAAGCCATATTGTGTTCGTTCTCTTTTATATGTTTCTATCCACCTTTCCTGCTTCTTCTTTCAAATTTAATACAATTACTGTAACTTTAGCGAGGGACTTTAAATGTTTATTTTAGTGAACTGCCGACCTGAGCTGCTGCCTGAAACAAAAACTGTGAACCTTGTCAAACATGAAGAAGCAACTCACGGCAAGTGTACCAACCTTTGGCCCATTCGGAACTTCACCGAGTGCGATGGAACGTGCAGATCATCAACATATTATGACCCTGGTAACACTTTTACTTACATTATATTGTCTTTTAGTGTTGTTACTAAAATATAACAATTAATAACCCACTCAAGCGGCGGCATGGTATTGCAATAGACCAGACTGGTAGATAATGGTTCGAATCTTGGTCAGGTTTTCTGAAAGTGTTTTTTCTAAAATGTTTTTCCACTCTTCCTCTACACAAATGTGGGGACACACTCTAAAATAAACCTTCCTCGTCCCTAACTCAATAGCGTATTTAGTACATGTGCATATAACCTGAAGAGCTAGTGGACAATCGCTTTATGAGTACAGTCTAAAATGTTAACTAACCCTTTGTGTATAGTCAAAAGGGGGTGACCTGGCGGTCTAGGGGTAAGGTGTCAGACTTCTATGCTGGCGGCCGGGGTTCAATCCTTGGTCCCAGCAAAGATTTACCTGATTACCAAACCCTTCCTTCACCTCTGACAAGACATCTTGTGAATGTGAGGAATGCCAGGCCTCCACCGTGGTTCGGATTCCACGTTAAACTGTAGGTCCTCCATTTCATCTCACAATCACCCTACCATTACACATTAGCGTAAGTGCGTATAACCCGAACGGGTAGTAAGACGCGGTGCTAATAATAATAATAATAATAATAATAATATAGTCAAAAATGTATTCCAAGTAAATTTTTAAACCCCAAGTCAGAACATGATTTGACGAGCCTGAATAAATCATAAATAACAAATATGTCCTAAACCCTTTTAGCGTCACTATTTAAATATTTTTGCAAGGTTGTACAAGAAAAGTCGACAAATAATACAGTAAACTCTTGACTAGGGCTCAATTTCAAATGTGTGCACGTTTTTTTTAACCCAACACATTAGTTTTTCACTATTCTTTGGTCTTTTAAAAGAATACTTAGTGTATTTCCTTAAAACTAACCTCTCTCATATTGTTTCTATAAATTATTCAAAGTCACTGTACTAAATAAATAAATATAAGGGCTGGGAGGATGCCGACTAACAATCGATTGTCGGCTGATTATGGCACAAATCGGCTAAGCCTGCATTTTTAATCTGATTAATTTCACCAACTTAACTTTTGTAAGGACAATCTCTGGTGATTCATACTTGGTGGATTGCAAGTGAAAAAAAAAATATATATATATATCTAGGATAGATCTCAAGGTCAACATTTTGTGAGCAACAGTAAGTGTGAAAAATAAGAGGTAACAGTAATGACAAAAATTTAACACTAGATTATAACTACTGGACTGCTCAAATAAAGTATTTATTTTGTCATTCATCACTAATGTATGGTTAAAGTATATTGTTTAAAATATAAATAACAAAGGGAAAATGACGCCAAATGGCTTTATTAAATTAAACATTGAAAGGAGGATAGAAGGGCAAGACCTACACACTTACCAGAAAACTGTGGGGCTTAAAGTTCACAATTAAATCACAACAAAACACAATAATCATGTAATTTTGGGGGTATGTCAGTTCCCTTCTTGAGCAGACACAATCAAAGTTGGGCTATAGAACTATAGCCATCTTTGTTTGTTTGTGTTTTTTCAATGTGTCTTCTAATGATAAAGGAACAGATTTGAAAATTCAACAATGTGTGAAGTGTAATATAGTGCAATAGTTTGAGAAGAGAAGACATTAAGAGAGAAGTATATTTTTCTATCTGGTCCTAACCTAACTATACTTTCAGGTTAGCTTCCTTCTCTATCAATTACGTACTTTACAATATTGTACAATGTTTCTACAGTGTCTTATTGTATACGGTATATTTCCAAGCCATCATGCACTAATTCATTTTACAATAATAATTGTTAGCAACAATTTATGGAAAAGATTAATACAAATAAACATAAACCTATGCTTTGAATAACTTTGTGCTAGTTTTGAAATAATTATTATAAATGATTAATAATTAATGCTCACAACTTAGCGTTTTGGATTTTAACCAAAGAAGAAATCTAGATCTACCTTTTATTTTCACCTCCCCCTTTTTCTAATAGTTGCCAAAGCATTGCAATATATTTTTATGTCTATTAATATTTTTACTATGAATTTAATGAACAAAAGCTTATGTATATCCAAAAATGAATGTGTGTTGTTTTCCACAGTACCTTTTTACATTGTACAGAAAATAAAGTAAATGATTGGTATGGATTATCGGCAAGATTGGCAACAAATAATCGGCATCAGCCAAACGGGTGATTGGCCGAACTCTAATAAATGCTTTTTTTTTTAACAATGAAATGGCCCAATGGCTAAATAATTGATTATTTTTTTGTTTTACTTTGATAGTGAATGGTGTGGAGAATATTAGTCATAATTAAAACAGGTAATTAAGAGTATTATAATTCTTCCCTAGTAACGAGTAACCACGAGAGTGACTGTCAGTGTTGCCAAGCAGTGAAGTTTAATCGCCTCAAGGTCAAGTTGACCTGTGAGGATGGACACGTTCTCGAGAGAGACATTTCTGTTCCTGCTTCGTGCCAATGTGACGGTTGCGTCAATAGCCCGAAGAAACCTGCCAAGCACCCAGGAAACAACACCGAGACACCAAATCCCCCAATAGAGGAGGAGCTTCCGTTCATTAAAGACGCTGATCAGTAATAATTGTCCCCTGGTAATTTTGAAATAACTGACCCATAATATAATATGAGAAAAATTAGTCAATAACTATTAACGAGAAGTTACCACTTAACAAAACATATAATGCATTCAAGACAATCGAGTCATTCCTTTTAATATCGTACTGATCTTTTTAAAAAGATGATTGCAGTGATACAGTAATAAAATGAATTACAGACATAAAAATTAAAAACTTATTAACACTGACAATTTTAAGAATGTTAGAACTATTTGTTTGTCGGATAGTATACATCATTTGGATTAACCCTGGTCCTCCTTTATTGATCCAAAATTTTGAAATACATTGTAACTTTAAGTAAGTAGTGTGTACATTTTTGATAACTATAGATAAGAAAGAGAATCACACTATTTACTACCTATGAATTTAAAAAACTAGTTATTCTTTCCCCATTTGTATAAAATGTAAAAAACTCTAGTGATGTATGTGAATTTGTTTAAAATATGTTATTTTTATGCTATGATTTTATAAAAATATACCTATTAATCTTTGTTAATTAAATGTGTAATCACAATAAAAAATATTTCCTCACAAAAACTAGCTTGCTTTTGAGATGTACAAAACCAACATTACTATTTAAAATGAATAATGCACAAGTAATATAATATGTAAATGTTTTAAAATGTGATATTTTGTTTGATACTGTACCACCTAGAAAAAATGTAATGTGTTTATTAAAATTTTTTAATATCTGTTTCATTATAAAGAATTAAACAGGTCTTTATGGCTATGCCAACCAAACACATGATCATGTTTGATACAAAAGAATTTACGACGACTTGACCTGCAAGTAAGGTTGGATAAGAATGAGTTAAGTCTAAGGGAGACCTCGGTGGTCTTGGGGTAAAGTGATCACCTAAAGATCTGATGTTCATGAGTTCGAACCCACTCAGGTTGTCGACAGAAATTTCTTAAGCAATAAAAACTTGGAACTAATGTTATATGGAGCGAGAATGAAGCCACTTCAGTAGCCGCATGGTCTAAGGCGCTGCCCTCACATATTACACTATCGATTACATGGAGATCAAGGCTCGAATCTCTGGTGGTTATAGCCTAAGACACTGATATATGTCTCTGGTGGTTATAGCCTAGGACACTGATATATATCTCTGGTGGTTATAGCCTAGGACACATATATATATCTCTGGTGGTTATAGCCTAGGACACTGTTATGTCTCATGTGGTTATAGTCTAAGATGCTATGTCTCTGATGGTTATAGCCTAAGACAATGCTATGTCTTTGTTGAGTATGGCCTATTTTTACACTCTCTCTCTCTCTCTCTCTCTACAGAAATGTGGGTACATTACTTCTAAATATAACCTTCATAATCCCTAAAAAAAATTTAGAGTAATTAGTACTCAAGCTTATAACCTGAACAGTTAGTAAGCTACCAAGTATAAAAATATAACCATAAATATAAGGTGGAGCATTCTTGCCGACGACAGGACTCATTCCCAGAAAACCCAAGTCTATTTGGTGCTGCTTTTTTCAGACTATTTACGGCCCAAGATTGGTTGCTTGCTCTGCAAACCTTAACTATTTTCATCTCTTCATTGTGTTTAAATATATTACATTATGTAATGAAAACTTTCTTTATTTTTTTTAACAAATCTTTATTATAATTATTACTAAATAAATTTCACAAGGGTGTACCTATAAATAAAATTCATTGTACAATTTGTTATAAATTTCACATACAAATTCATATCACACAAAGACGTAGCCATATGCACACTAATAAAACAAAACATTAAAATTGTAAATTAAAAAAATTACTTGGTGCAATAATGTGACAAGGGGGAAAACAATTAAAATTTCAATTCAACAAATCTCAAATAGCAAGATCTCTCTCTTCAACATATCAAGTCATCTTGGGGCAGACAGTATTTAATAAATCGACATAATGTAACGCATATTTTGTGTGAATCAGGTGAAGTGTGTAAGTATAGAAGATCTAATAAAAAGAGGGCAGCGAGGGGATATGTTATACATGTGCTATGGAACAGAGAAGTGGCCCTGAAGTGTAATTAAGTGTTGTACATGGCATAATTTGAACCTAGAGTCGCATATGAAGCAGAAACATGGACATTGGATGAGAAACTTGGAAAATGGAGGCCATGGGAATGAAGTTTGTGAGGAGCATGTTAGCCGTCAAAGGAGAAACAAGATTAGGAATGAAGTCCAGGCAAGAGTTGGGATATTAGAGGAAGCAAGGGTGAGAAAGCGTGGTCATGTAATGAGGATGGAAAAGGAAAAAATACCAAGGAGAACTATGGAGATGAAATTTGTAGGAAAAATACTGCAAGAGAGACCAAGAAAGGAATGGGAGGAGAATAATGGTTAAAAGACCGAGTAAGATGGTGCTATTTTACTAAACTCGCCTGACTGGAAACCGTTTTGGATGATGATGGCCTAATGTTTTAGTAACTAGAAGCATGATCACAACCAAAATTCTAACACAAGATTTTTTGTTGTAGGATTTAGTTTGTATGCCTATTATGTTGATCAAAAATGTCTTTTAACAGAAATAAAACTAGTTTTTCAAAAATTAAATTCAGTGTTTGTGAAAATATGGCCAAACATATAATTTCGCATCTTGAGCAGTGTCTCCCAAACTGTGATAAGTGCACCACCAATGAATTTTTTTTATATATTAAATATTTTTTTTATTATATATTAAATCTGATCAACAAATTAACACATGTCATCATCTTTAATAAGTCTTTCTTTCCCTCTATAATGGCTTTATTTATCTAGGCTCAGGCGCTTTATTAAAACTTGCCTGTTGGTCGGGTCTGAGTCTTGAAAGCGGTATGCGACTGGAAAAAGTTTGGGAAACACTCACCCATAGAGTTAAAAATGTTAAATTGACATAAAGTTTTGGTTGCATGGATCATTGTTCCAATAAATAATGATTAGAAAGTTCCCAAACAAATCTACACAACACAGAATATATTTTTTAACATAGGTGTTATATTAGGAAGGGATAACTGGGTAATAAGTTATAAAATAAATACTATTGGCTAAGATTTTTTTTTAACATAGTTTAGTAAGCCTGTCCAGATGCAATATTTTCAATTTTGGAACAAATCTTTAACAACTCAAATCAATTCGGAATCGATTATCATGCTTTAGAAAATTTTCAATTTAAATCTGAAATTTAACTAGATTCGCATTTCAAATTCAAAAGTTTTGTAATTTGTGATGAACTGAATGTTCTAACTTTTTGAACACACAATTGTTAAGGTGGTCACATCATTGAACCAAGCTCTTCAATACTTGAGTTAAGTAGAGTGAGCCATCACACACGGCTAAGTGAGTGCGCTGTTCGTCTCTATTGTGCCGGAAGTGTTATTGGTAGAAGCGTCACCGTTCACTTTTCTTTTCTTCACCAGTTCCACGAGCTGTTTGTATCTTAGAATGCACTCCTCCTAGAAAATTATAATTTAATAGATATCAACCGTATCAGTGTCCAAATAGTCTAGAACGAAACTCTCGTATTTAATGGAGTTGCTGGTAATAGGATGATCAGGGTTTGTATCTTAGTCTGGTCTAATGAGGCTTTTTTTTTTACTAAACAGGGCATACTTTACTTCCATGTAAATGCAGGTGCATTTCCTATCAAATATTACCTTCCTCATCCTAATTTCATTAGTATAATTAATGTATACACATAACCAAAAAGATACTAGGATGTGATGAAAAAGTTTGTACTAATTTTTAGTTAGATGTGGGCACTTCCAATGCACACCGACTTGGATCAGAACCTCAGACTCCTCGTTGACGGCAACCAAGTAGAATGCAAGTCTAACACCTTATAGCAGTCGTCCACTTTTGTGGGTATTTTCTCCTTGTTAGTAGACAGCCTGCTGCAAATGATGGATGTGTAGTGACATAAACTTGAATAATAAGATCTTAACCGAGGACATTAACATTCTTATTGTGTCATGTTTGATTATAGGCCTAGCATAGAACAATACATCAACAAAAAGGAAATATTTATCGTTTAAGGATATCATGTTTAGTAGAGTAAGACCCCGCTTTATGGTGGGTTTTCAATTTTATATGCATTTGTAAGTTAAAAAATGGGTTTGGTTCCGCTTTACAGCCGGGCTCTGGAACCTAACCAGTCTCATATGAGCGGGGCCTTACTGTAATTTTTTAAAGCATCTGTTTGACCTACCCAAAAACTAAAAAATAATTCAATTATATTGTGTTCTTCACATACATACTATTTCATTGTTACAGTAGAAATAACGGTCAGATAACTGATTTTTTTTTTCTATAATTAAGTTAGTTTGTAAGTCATGAGCTGATAATATTTATTTATTACCATTGCTCAGTGCAAGGAGTATATACATGGATTGTACTACCTTAAAAGTGTCAAATTTGACACCAGCTGTATGGGAAAAATAGAAACCGCTCAATGACTAGATACATAAAAATAGATCTATTAACATTTTGAACTGTTGGTGGATGTAATTAAATTCTTGTTTGTTAAATCTCTAGTTATCACGACATTTTACTAGCTAGCATTGCAAAATAATCGATGGCATCTTTTCAAACTTTCTTTACACAATTAAAGTGCAAAAACATTATTAGTGTAGTGCACAACTTTATATCGAACAAAAAAAAACAGTCACACTTCAAAACACAAGTAACTAAACTTTCTCTTTTCTCACACCAATGATTAATGTCGTGCTTCACCGAGTAAAAGCAATTACATAATCAGCGAGAACCAACCGACTAATACTTTCATTTTATTTTACTTATAGAGAGACTATAGCAAATTTGAATATATAAGAGTGCCCCATAATAAGCTACGTTTGCACCCACCACAAACAAGGGTTCCCAATTTTGGAAGCGTGTTTACAAACCTGGTGCTATCGGGTCGATTTCTAATCATGTTGTGCTAGGTTTAGTTTGTAAGTCATGTATTGACATAACCATCTTTAAAACATGGCTAGTATTAAACACACTTAACAAATAATGCCACAAGCTCCTTAGTAGTAACAAAAACTGACCAAGATGAGAACCTTTAAAAACCTGTACCGGTGTTTATATGAAAAAGGTCAACCCTACCTTTGTCTTTCCAGGAACACACTTGGCAATCTTCTCCCATCGATCCTGGGTCCCGCCCTTCGGAAATTTTATCAGCGCAATCTCTAAGGCTTTCTGCTGGGGTTGGCCCCAAACGGGTTCCTTTTCACCCTCACCCTCATCCGATCCATCCTCCTCGGAGCCCAGGAGCTTTGCTCCCAGTTTGCCACCTTTCGTTTTCACCTTGCGACGTTTATCGTCATCTGGAGAGTCCTCTTCGATCTCTCCCTCAGGTTTACCGACCCGGTAACCATCGTCTTTTACCTTTTTGGCCATGTGCGTTACTTCTCCTACTGACCTGAGTGATAGCAACATATAAACATAAAGAACTAAAAGAGGTTATATTATTACTACAAATCACAAAGTGTTGTAATAGTGTGATAAAAAAGCATCTTAACATGAACTCGAGTCGATTTGATTATTTTTAACAAGCTATAAGACAGATGATAACTAATTCCCTTAAGAAGATAGCTATGCTGGATTTTTTTTTAAATTTTTTCTTACCAAGGAACACACTCAATTTCCTAAAAATGCTTCATCCTCAAACATTACCTTTACTGTACCAGTACTTGCGCTTTAAAAAAGTATGTCTAAAAACCTAACAATCGGAATGTGTGAGTTAATGAGTACTTCGATTTGAATTTTTGTTAGCGTCTAAAGTAAAAGTCCAGATTCAACAATTACAAAACTTAAACAGTAAAGATATTTAAAATTAAAATATACATATATGTTTTCTCATTAAATCACGAATTAATAGTCACATGAAACAATTTAAGATGATTAAATTACATTAAATAATTTATGTTTGCAATAAAGCATTTGTGTAAATTATATTTAATACCTGAGGCTATATATCTCTGCCACTTTAATTTTTATTTTACAACATAAAAGTTTTTTTTTTTTTTGATTCAAACTTTGTTGTGTTTTTATTATTATTCAATTCGATTTCGATTTGAAAACATAGACTTTGCACACCCCATGCCCAACATCTAAGGCTAGTGCAACAAGCCCACCTGTTCATGGCCGACCCCACTTTCTCCCATCTCGATGGCGTGCCCGGTGGGAACTTCTTCACCAAGCGTATAAGTTCTACCAGATCATCGTCTGTCCACAGACCTCCTGAAATTGGGGCACTCTTTGGTTTATCCGCCTCCTTCTCTTCAGGTGCCTCCACAGGATCGAGTATGCAGCCTCGAGAGTCCCGTGATTCTGGGAGAGCAAACTTGCCCCTGCGTCTCCTGGGACCTCTAGCCACTTCTAATTCTTGTTCTGATTCCTCTGACCTGCTCGTAAATTTTTATAAATAGTATGTAAAGGGCTCAGGATTTGAATCAGACCACAATTTATATTGATAATTGTTATTTTGGAAGGCATGTAATATGGCAGAGAATTTAACATTTTTTAGTAAATAAAATATAAAGTAATCTTAGAGCGCTTTGCTACACTATACTATAGTAATATATTCTTAGTCCAACACCATATCTCAGCTGATGGCGTGTATGTCTAGTGAGCTAAGAGTCCCTGGTTTTATTCCCGGCATGATAGAAAAATGTATCATTGATGAAATTTGCTTTTCCGCTTTCACAGTAATGAATCAGTGGCTGAGGGATATATGTTGTGTCCGTTTTAGATTTAAGTTAGTTAGTCGTGAGCTGATATAATCAGTCGATTCGGAAAGTGCACGTCAAATACCTCAAATAACACTAATCATAGAGTAAATTGTTATCAATATTGATCACAAAAAAATATGTTCTATGTTCTAAAAAGCTCTTTTTATGAAAATGGTATTGTAATATCACTAATAAAACTTTTTTTTTAATCAAAACTGTTGAGAGAAGCCAGAATAAGTGAGCGCTCGGGAGAAGAGAAAGTTGTTACGTACATCTGTTCTTCCTCTTCTTTTCTTCTTTTCCTCTCGGCCAAATATTCTCTAAACAGTTGGATACTTTGAGGACACAGCGTGACACAAAACCACAAAAACCGAGGCAGCTGGAAAGGGAGCGTGTTCCAAACACTGCAACAACAAAATAGTTCCCATTTGAAAGAATATTTATATGGCTGTAAAGGGTATAGACAAACACAGAAAAATTATTCAGTTTGATTGACTGGTATTTCATGATCTGAAAAAAAAAAAAAACACAAAACGCAACAGTCTTAACATTCTATGATATCGTTTACCCCTAGAATTTGAACTCTTTGCTTTCTCGAACCCTTTTGGTGCCAGCGATTATGAGGTAGACTGCACTAAGAATTACAGGCAAATAATCATAATATAATGATACAGTCAACTCTCGATTCTACGACCTTTCATGGTTCCCTGGAAAAGGGTCGTTATTGAAATTTTAACATATTTTGTTCCACCCCTGACCTTCATACAAAAAAATTGCATTTTTTAGACAATACGTGAAAAAGTAAATAAAATAAAACCTACCTATTTCTTGAAGAAGGTACTCCTTTCACTCATTTCGTCAAAATTATAAGTTCGTATTAAATTTAAAAAAATAGCGTGGGTCATCAAAAATCTTTCACAAAATCCAACCAAAAACGTAACCAAATCAAAATAACAATGTTAAACAATAGCATGGGTCGTCAAAAATTGTTCACAAAATCAAACCAAAATAGTAACCAAATCGAGAATCGAAATAACAATGGCAAAAGCAAGTCTGGCGCGTGATCTAGCGGCAGTCGCACGCGAGGAAACATTGTTTTGCTTGTGGGAGAGGGTGGACAGAGTTAAGTGATATGGGCTGGCATTGATGGGGTGGTGTCTTTTTTTATACCTGACCCACCCCAGTTATTAGTAATACAGCGCTCACAAAGATAATTGCAACGCAGCGACCTAAATAAATGCAACAAACACATTTTACAGCCGATTTCCTTAAACTTTTCAACCTTTTTTCCCACATTTTTCACGGTTCCCCAAAAAAGGGTCGTTACTTCGAGAGGGATCGTAGAATCGAGAGTTGACTGTAATAGTGTGTCTGATCTACAGTAATCTGTAGTTCAATTTGTGGTACTAATGTACCATTGCCCAGGGGACGCCTGAATGGACTAAAATGCAAATTCTCTCCATGAACGCTCTTTTCATATCCCAGAGGTGAGGTGATTGTGATAGTGAATATGACGGGGTAAAACCAATTAAGATCTTAACCTAACTAAACAATCCATAGTGACCACAGGAATCATTCCCCTTTCGAGAAAAATCACTCATTCCCGGCCGATAATTGAACCTGCCACCTCTAGGTCAGTAGCGAGGGGCTCTGACCACTATACCATGAGGCCGGTTTACAACCTGGATGACGGAAACATAGGTCCTAGGTGACCCCAAGTCCCTCACTATTGGATCCACAATACTGTTGTTATGTAATACTCGTGGAGTACGGCTACCCACATACAGCTCATGGCCCGCAGGTAGCAAATATGGCAGTACATAAATATTATAAACAAACACAAACTGATGTGGAGTCAAAGTAAGGTACCTTGGTGAAGGGATGTCCAAAACGATTGTCTCTGGCAGGGCAGGTCCATCATATTTCCCCTTTTTTTGTTTTTTCTGTAATTTCTTTAACTTCATGTTTACAAACTGTTCCTGTAATATACAACACAAAAATAAACTTAGTTTCTATTAAATTTATAAGATATATAAAACTAAACTGCAGCTAAATGTAAAGAAAATACGTCAATAAAATGGGTTATGTGAATAAATGCAAGCAGATATTTTATCTTGATAGCCAAGAAAGAGCAGATAAGTGTAGATAACTGGCACTTGTGAGAGGAGGATAGTGGAAGAAAATGAAGGAGGAAGAATGGTGGAAGGAAAGCGAAAGATGAAGTCATTTTACTAAGTTGACTTGGCCAAGTAATTTGTTTGTCCTTTAAGTCATATCTTTTACATGGTCCTATCTATGTGTCCTATCATGCTTTACACATTTCCATTTTCTCCCTTTTTGAGTTTTTTGGTTTCCTCTTTTAGGAAGTTGTGTCGCGCGTTTCACACTCCCTCCTGATGAGTTCCGATAGAATGAAACCTAGGTCAGGAGATTGGGCAGCAACGATCAATTTTCTTCAAGAGGCAGCCATTACCTCTTTGTCCATTGGCAGCAATGTTAAGTGTGAACTGTGTTCTTTTCAATGTAAAAGCCATATCATGTTAGTTTTATATGTTTCTATTCATCTTTCCAGTATAGTACCTATAGTAAATTATATTCAGACTTACCGCAGTATATTTCTTCTCTGCATATGCAGCCCAGGAGACTATATATTGGCCGACAGTAAACAAAACAAACAGGATAATCGACATTTCGGCCAGCCCCATCTTGCGTACCCTCCGGTAATAGTACACCGCATGTTTCCAGTCAGGCAGTCCGTTTATAAGAACTTGGTCATAGTGAGCCCGCTTATTGCTGTCTTTGAGGACGTCGTAGACAGACACCAGCTACAAAGTTAAGAATTGTACTTGATGTTAGCACTTTGTCTTGACATGAAGAGTATGAGAGTTCCTTTAAAAAATGTTTAGGTCCAAATTATAAACTAAAAGTATGTGAATCTCACCTACCTGTCTAAATTTGATCTCTGCATCTGGGGCGTCATTTTTATCTGGATGTAACACCAGTGACAAACGCCTGTAAGCTTTACGAATCTCAGAAGACTCTGCATCCTGCATATAAAAAAAAAGAGTAAATTTAATGTCATATTAGTTAAGGCCTTTAGGATTAGAATCTGTTTTATTGGGAAGGAAACACACTAAATGCTTATACTATTTATTTATTTGAGGTATTTCGACCTAACTTGCACTTTCTGAACCGATTTATTATAACAGCACACAAGAATTTCTATGAACGAGAGAAAAAGGGCCTACCTATTTGGCCGGTAAAGGTATTTTCACATACAGCCTGGTTCTTATACATGCCACAATTGACATCAGAATGGCGGCTTCCCTTCCGAAGGAAGTTGTGCTATGTATGGATTTTTATTGCTCAAGAAAAATCTGTCAACTCCATTTGGGTTCGAACCCACGAACATCAGGTCCTGAAGTGAGCACTTGACTCCAAGACCACCGAAGTCGACAATTTTAATACTGTAGTGTCCCTGCCCCACCTCTCTATCAGTGCCACCTATATGTAATTTCTAACACCAATTTCCCTTGGTCAGGACGACTGCTAGGAGAGGGTGTGCAATGTGAGACAGATAGAAGATTGTTTTGATTATGTTTGATGAATGGTGTTAGTAGTCTATAGGCTGACCACAATAGATGCAATGATAGGCCTATGTTAATAAAAGATTTAAGACCATGAAAACCATCATGCCAGAAAACCATGCATTAAATAACGTGTCCATATTCAATGCCCACATGACATACTATCTTCTGTCTAACTCTCTGATCACTAATGTGATTATCACCAGGCCAAACTGTACACACGACATCCGGAGCTCACGCACAGATATTGTGACTAAAACAGGTTCTCGTTACTTGGTGGCTAATATGAGGGAGTTTATTTCTAAAACTTGAAACATCAACTTAAAAGGTGTCACCTCCCCTTTAATTGTTATCATTTCAACATAAGAACAAGGAACTGATCTTTCAAGTACCGTAGAGATAACTTACAACACTTCATTACTATAGAGTTTGGTCATCGAGACACATCCAACAATGTTTATGTTATTCAACATAAACTAGGTCTCATAAAGAGAATAAAAGCAACGAAGCAAAGAGTGTTTCGGTAGCCTATATAACCTAGCCCATAATAAAAGTATTATGATAAATAATTTGAGTCATCAGATGTGTTTTTTATTTTTAAATTAGTTTAAACCTGATTTTAATTCAATGGCCGATCAAAATATGGCGAGAAGACAAGTGATGAAAATATAAATGTGTTTAAATCTGGTTGAGTGTGTAACATAAATCTACCCATAAGTTACTAATAATAGATAGTATTATTAAGATGTATATAAAAAAAATTGTTGTTTACCTGTGGCACCCCTAAGAGAACATAAAAATTAGTATTAATTTCCTCGACTAAATCAAAAATTTCAAGTTCGTCGGTATCCCAGGATTTCACACCACTCATACAAAGTCCTGTGAATAGGAGCCATAATATCCCGTGTTTCATGTGAACTGGTTTCCAATTAGTTACCTGAAAAATTCAGCAAGAAGCAAACAGTAGGAAATAATTATACCCAACAAAATTGATGGAAGGTATTAAAATATGGAAGTGAAGGTTTAATCAAAGGTATAAGTCTGTAATTTAAACAAGGTAGACAATAATACCGTAGAGGTATTTTGGATTAATTGGCCTAAATAAACTGGAATCCTACTTTGACATTAGCTGACATGGCATAACCTAAAAAGATTTAACTTAGAAAATAGTTAGACAAATTGATCAAATACCTTTAGTATCTAGTTAAATAAAATAAAGATACTATACAATTATTTACTAACAACAGAATGGATTAAACATGTTCGCACACTATTATTTTTTTTTTACTTTTTAAACACTTCTTGAATCGTTACACGTATACAATAGATAAAGTGAAATTCCACTATGGACAATTATGGGTACTGGGTAGTACCACCACATATCACATTGAGTACCACAATAAATTAAATTATACTTTTAGATTTTACAACGATGTCACTCGTGTAACGAACATCACCATGACGACGTTAGTGGTTGGTACTGGGAAAATTAGGTTTAAAAAAATAACTTCATTAGAATAAATAGATAGATAAGATTGTAACTAAATAAAAATAAATGTTCGATGTATTAAATCAACAAAAAATAATGTGATGGTTCAATTATGTAAATGTGTTAAACCTAAATTGTTAATATATTGACGCTATAAAAATGTAAAGAACAAGCATCTAGAATTAAATGGATTGTTTTAATACAGCTTGAAGTAGTTGCAGCGTTCCAAATCAACACATCCCACCATGATAGCTCCCGGCGGCGCGGTCGACCTCTGTCCATCCATTATAAATACATTTTAAAAACTATGCATGGCTAGAAAATTATTTTCAACGTATTTTTTATCAACTAATACATTAATGAGTGTGATTATATTACTTATACAACATTATAGTTACTGTAGAATATTAATTTTGGCTAACACAATCGTTTGAATAACTAATATGTTTCAAATCCTGTAAACAGTATAAGTAATCATACAAACATTAACAAATATATCTAATCACACCGTTCCCTTACGGATAGGCAATAAATGCTCCTTCTCTTCAACAACATACCTACACCACGTCATACACGCTCTTTTATTCTTAAAACTCACTCATAATGTTTCTCTTTTTCACAAATTCGTCTACAGCATTTAGCCACGTCTTACATGGCCTACCCCTTCAAGCATAGCCACACACTCTACCTTCATATATTTTCTTTTTAACTTGCTTTACACACATCCTCTGAACAGGCCCAAACCAACGTAGGACAACACCTCTTTTACATTCACCTATTGGATTCTCTTTCAAATCACACCCCTTCAGCATCCATTCATTACTTACGCTGTCCATACGAGTTTTCCCACTTACATTCATACATTTCTTAGGTATCTCTATCCAACCTCATTCCCCTTGCTCTTGTGTTTCACCTGGCAAACCCACGTTTCACATCCATAAAATAATGTTGGCATTAACACACTTTTATGTAGGCTACTGCCATCTTTGCCTCTCTCGATACTACCTCATTCTTTGCAATAGTCTACATACATCTATACCATATATGCTTCCATTTTTTACTAAACATCCTGCCCAGATACAAAAAATCATCAACTTTTCTAACAGGTTTCCATTTATACCATCATTTCCCGATTTTGGTTAATTACAACAGAAAAACACAGTAAAACGTAAAAATGTTGAGAAATATTAGTTCTACACTCTCGTGTAAAACATCATGGTGTATTGTTTATTTTAAGATACTTTTTTTTCCAAGGACGTATTCCTTGTATTGGATGTTCTTGGATCTTTTCTTGGCGCTAGCCAGATATGAATTTTGTGAAGTCGGTAAGTATGGCCCTTCGTCATCTTCAGGGATGTGGATGCAAAATAAGAATTTAAAGATGTATACAGCCCTATAAAAACAAGATAATAAATTAGGTGTCTGCATGCATGGCACATACCTTGACCACCATATTAATAATTTTTGTTTATAATTAGAGGATAGTAAGGAAATAGGCTTAGAAATGTACGCTGAAAATATTAAGGTATATGATAACACAGAGAAGAGATAGAAGACGATGATTTAGAGATTACTTCAAGCAACAAATTATTTAACACTGGTAGTTAATGCGTTTAAATATTTAGGGCTAATTTTAACCAGCAATAAGAATATTAGAGGGGAAACTAGTAAAAGTGTAGTCGGAAAATGAATTCTATTACTCGGTAAGTAAATTGTTAACCTCTCACCTGTTGTCAAGGAATGTAAAATTCCGACTACACAAAACCATTATTGTTTTACCGGTTGTTCTCTATATTATTATTAGCACCGCGTCTTACTACCCATTCGGGTTATACGCACTTACGCTAATGTGTAATGGTAGGGTGATTGTGAGATGTAATGGAGGACCTACAGTTTAACGTGGAATCCGAACCACGGTGGAGGCCTGGCATTCCCCACATTCACAAGATGTCTTGTCAAAGGTGAAGGAAGGGTTTGGTAATCAGATAAATCTATGCAGGAACCGGGTTGTTCTCTATAACTTACTTTTGAAACATGATCTCTTACCTTACATGACGAAATAAAATTTAGACAATTCCAAAAACAAGGGGCTTAGGAATACCTTTGGTCCAAAAGAGGATGAAAATACTGGGGCGTTTGGGAGCTACATACGCTGTACTCTGCACAATATATTGTTATGAGAGTCTAATCTCACATATAATGGCGTATAGGACATGCAGTGCGAATGTAAAAATCTTTAAACGTGTTCAGGGTGTTGACTAGTAACCCCAATAGAAAAAGACCATCGAGACGCAGATGGGAGGGTAACATTAAAATGGTCCTAAGATAGGTAGTGTGTAATGGGGTGGAAAGAATTAAACTAACTCATGATAGAGATAGGTAGAGTACTTTTATAATAGCGGCAATGAACTTTTTTTGAATTCAAAATACCAAAAAGGAAGTAAAAGTGCAAAGATAATAATTTGTAGTAGGTACTAGCTTTAGTGAAAATATATTTTAATATTTTAAAAAGTTTGCCTTACTTCATTTTGACGTAAAAATGATCAATGTAAAATGCATGGCAATTAAATCATTTAGGATAATATTCCCAAGCTCTACTAAAATAATTTTTGGCCCATGTTGATAAAATTAAAGTTTTTATAATAACATCTTGATGGTAATCATAAATATTAGTGAATAGTTTTTAAAAATGACGTAGCTATGGATACTCTTCAACAACACGTAAAAATATTTAGTAGCGAGTTTTTACATTATTCTAATAGCACTTTAGATTAAGCAGCCCTAAAAATGTAAATCTTCTTCTGGTTTCTGAAAATAAGAATACCATACAAAAGTTTGAAAAAAGGGCATATTGAATAATTAACTTTTTTTATTTTTAGTTAATTCTAAGTATGAGGTTACAGGTTTCTTCCTCTGCAAAATTATAAATGGATGTTTCCTTTAATTCAGCTTTACATAATTGAGGGCACCTTATAAATCATTCTTATTTCATGACTAAACGTCATTGCATGATATCGATTATATTATAAACTACATTGGTTTAATGAGTTGAAGATTTATATTGTACAAAGAGTCCTTTCAGCATAATTCTGTATCTTCATAAATTTAGAGTCTTTTGACCTCTTAATTTAGGTTTTTTTCACTTCTCTTGAAATAGTAAGGTATATTATTATTTTCAGTCAGAGTGATGAGGATAATCAACATTAAAAAAACTTGCTTCTATAAATTAAATAATAATTTATATTTTGTAAAGAAGTGAAGAAATTAATATTAAAGCTAGATAAATTAAATTAAGATACATTTATAAAATTACAAATTCCTTCTGACATTTTGTTGCGTGCATTCATCATGCACTAATTATAGTTTATTTTCCAAGTATCTATTTTCTGGATTTGTGTAGTTTTCACTAAGCAAAAGTTATTCCAACTTCTACGAACGCAATAACGTAAGGACTTCGTAGACACTATATTTGCATAGATAAAGGATATTTGTTACTCCTAGGCTGCACATATCTTACGAATACCCGTATAGTCAACGCTCACCTTGGCTTGATAGTTCAAACTAAAATGCTATATGTTTACAAATAGCTCAAAAAAAAAGAGAGATATCTTTAACAGTACAGTTTTTCGGCGAGCTCAAATATTTTTCAGTTTTTTTCATTCTAATAATTTTTTGTCTATAATTAGCTCTAGCTTCTGTTGGAGTGCGACTGATTAGTTACCCATGTAAATAATAATGTTAATTAATTTTTAGTAATATTTACTGTGGATAGTCTTAAAATATAATGGCTATGTCTATGCACAAGTAAAATAATTTACATAAAAAAAATTAAGAATAGAAATTATACCTACATTTAATCAGAACATTATTATTATTATTATTATTAGCACCGCGTCTTACTAACCGTTCGGGTTATACGCCCTTACGCTAATGTGTAATGGTAGGGTGATTGTGAGATGAAATGGAGGACCTACAGTTTAACGTGGAATCCGAACCACGGTGGAGGCCTGGCATTCCTCACATTCACAAGATGTCTTGTCAGAGGTGAAGGAAGGGTTTGGTAATCAGATAAATCTTTGCCGGGACCAAGGATTGAACCCCGGCCACCAACATAGAAGTCTGACACCTTACCCCTAGACCGCCAGGTCACCTAATCAGAACAGAGTACGTAAAAACCAAGCTTTCATGTCATGGCTGCCAAATGTACCACCATAAATACTCAAAAACATTTTTAAAAGATTTAATTAGAATCTTAAATATATTTTAATTAAATCAATAGCTACATGGGACTCTCTTGTCCCCAATTAATATTTTTTAAACTGATTTAAAAAAAAAATCAAAATGAAACAAACTACTATAAAATTAATGATTATAACCTCATTGATTTATTACTGTCTGTATATTTAATATATTTACATTTACTTTTTCTTTATTGGCCTTTCTTACCTACAGTTAGATATCCTCAAATACCTAACAAACTTGTATCTACAAAAAAAAGCACTCTTTTCCTTTACGTATTTTCGTAGTAGTTGGAAATGCAATAATATATTTTTGGTCACATACAAAATGTGTGATCACGGGGAGATTCATCTTCTTTACTTTGAAGGTCACTTATTTTAATGTGTAATCTAGAATTAATAGGTTTATAGCATCGACCCACAATTATCTAAAATTGGAGATCAATTTAAGTTATCTCATGTCTATTACATTATTCGCGCGCGAATTTTAAAAAAGTTCGTTTAAAAATGCTGTTCAATGTAGAATAAATGGTGATTGAGATATAGAATTTACATGAAAGTGATTTTTTTAAATCTTAATATATACATACTAGGTTTCTTAGTATTTGATTAAAAATGGAGCGTATAAATAGCCAATTTACAGATTTAGAAGAAATGACTAAACAGTTTGTTTATTTAAGAGATGTAAGTATATCTTTGAAATGATATTTTACTTTGATGAACAATAATTAACAATTTGGTTAACTCTAAAGATAAAAATGTATTGTTTTCCCATAAAAATGAGATAAAAAGAATATCTAGTAGGCATGTATTAAAATGTGCTAAATAATTAATGTATGGTATTTTTGCTTTTCACCCGAAATTGAGTCTACAATATATACTTAAATGTATAAATTTTTTATTTTAACTTTTATCTCTTTTGTATATAAATTAAAGTATATTAAATCTTTATCTTCACAAAGTTTAAATCCAATTGTTCAACTTACAAAATTAGTTTGAAAAGTAGCACAGTGACCATGGTAACAACTAACTTATGTACAGTATTTAACATCATCCATTCAAATTGTTATAGATAAATATGGTATGTTACTTCAATACTTTTAAAAAGTAACCTATTTCCCAGAGCTTGGTGATGATCCTAAGTTAATAATTAAGTGCATGGTTTAGTATACTTACATATTTTCCTATCAAATCTTCATTGTTGCCATTTAAGCATGCATGACTATTACACAGAAGTAGATATTGCCAATTAAAATTAAAATTATATTCACAATTGGATCACACTAATTAAATATTTAATCTGAAAAATATTTGTGATTAAACTCAAGTCATGAATTAGCTACTAAATTAATCAGCATAAAGTTTTTGGATTAAACCATTTTAATCTACTTACATATTCTGTGCTGATTAAAAAAATATTGGGTCAATAATATTACTTCCAAGCAATTAAAAACACTATAACAACTTAATACAATTTTTTAAAAGATTGGCTCACTTCTTTTCTTCCTGAACTAAATTAAGTTGGGGCAAAATTATGATAATATTTATTTTATAAAAAAGATGTGCTTGCAGTGATTAGGCCTACTGATAGTTCACCTCTTGAACTACGAGTTGTTTTTATTGCAAGTCAAAACCTTGAGGATAACTAATATTGATCAATGCTTTATTTATTTTTATAGCTAGATTTATTGATTCTATTGACATTTAAATAGTGAATACATCCCATCTAAATCTATGAAGGCTATCATGTTTTGGCCAAAGCCCCCTCAGACCATTGAGTGGAGTACTCAGACATTTATGTTTTTGAAGCCATAAAATGTATCAAAGCTATTATTTCTCCAATTTTTGTCGTAATTGCAGAGTACTTTTAATGTGGATAGTGCTATAGATTTATAATTTTGAAAATCAAGTAACTAGATCACATAAAATTTACCTAGTATATACATTCAATCCATCTTCAGAGGAGAGGGGGGCCTTAAGGTGCAGAATCAAATACCTATCACCCCCTTTAATTTGTATTCTGGTTGTCTTATATAGGCTAGGCCCATTATATTAATTACATATTTAAAATAAATACACTTGTTTTAACAGCTGCAGGTCACTTTTAATCACTATTTCTTTATAGCAACATGTTTGTGTATATGGAATATATTTAAGAACCCAATGAACTCCTTGTTTCATACAATATAACAATAATAAATATAAAAGTTATTTAGGGTTGGGTGGTGATTAGCATACTCGACTCTCATTTGAGAGGATGTAGTTTGATCCTTATTTAGGTAGGATGGGGATAATTTTTTCCATATTATTATTGCTGTGCCATTAGACACATTATATGGTACCGGTATTTCCATACGATTAACCATTCATGAGGAGGACTTGGCGGTCTAGGGTTAAGGTGTCAGACTTCTGTGTTAGGGGTCCGCGGTTCAAATCCCGGTCTCGGCACAGGTTTATCTGATTACCAGACCCTTCCTTATCCTCTGGTAAAGTGTGTGCCTTCACACTTTGTTAATGTGTGGAATGCCAGGCCCCTCCACCGTGGTTCGGAACCCACGTTAAACTGTAGGTCTCCTCTGCTTTCCACCATCATCATTCTCACGTATTATACTACCATCTGGGGATAAAGGAATTCACCTTAATGTTGTCTCCATCTCAAAAATGAATTCCTCCATACGCCGGGAGAGCAGAGGTAAGATAAGGTTGAATGGCCAGATCTAAAGCATTAGCCCCATCCCCCGTTAATCATTCATATCCTGTTCCTTAATATTAGTAAAAGCTGCTAATAACCAGTGCTGATAGCAACCTGCCTTGGTGTCAGTGAGAGCTATGTATCAGCATCAATTCATATATTTCTGTTTTATTAACGCCACATTTTACTACAATTTGGGGTTATATATATATACACGAAATACGCTTGTCCTTAGACCAGGGGTTCCCGAACCCAAACCTTCTAGACTGGACAGAAATAGTACAATTCTGAACCTTAATAAAATATTTGATACTAATATTAAGAACATTCAATAACGACAGTTAAATTTTACAAGTGTAAAACAAACGGAAAACTTCATATTATTCTGGCTGTGCCTTTGGCAAACGTCATTTATTAATATTAAAAAAAAATTGACAATGTGGTAGTGATGCTATTTTATGGTGTGAAAAAACAATCAAGAATATTCTAAAATTCTCTCATGGAGCCTGACAAAGCCGTAGCCAGCCAATAATTTCAGGGGTGGGGGCATGTTCTCCAATTGCCGTAGGTTTGAAAAAATTCTAAATGATAAACAGTTCTAGAAGCTCTCTGAAGTGTTTTTTTTATGGTAAAATAGCCCCCTAGCTGCCAAAGATTTGGAAAATTCCTAAATATTAAACCCTTTTTTGAAGCTCTGCGAAGTGTTTTTTTATGGCAATATAACCCCCAAAATGCCGATGGCTAAGAGAATTTCTAAATATGTAACACCTCTAGAAGCTTTCTGAAGTGCTTTTTATGGTAACACAGCCCCTTAATTTGTATATGTACCTTAATTTTGATATTGCTTGAACCATAAATAAAGCCATATATATATATTGCTCATAAAATTTTGTGGGGGTTTGAACCACCCNACCCCCCCCCCCCCCCCCCCCCCTTGCTATGGCTTTGGAGCCTGAGATAACTATAGCAAAACCCCAAGGCTGCCTTAGACCATTTGACACAGCCAGAGGGAAGCAGCTCAATTAGTATTGAGGGCATGGGTTCATATTCCACTTCTGACAACATGTTATGTTTGTATTTAGTTTTTTTATTTGTTAAAGAAACATAATACATACATTTTCATGAACAAAGAATAGTACAAATACCAACATTAAAGCTCTAAAATGTAAGTTTGACCTAAAATACATAAAGAAAAAAATAGTAACTGAAAGAAGCGGGGAAAAATTTTCAAAAAAAAAAAGTGCACTCAAGGATGAATAAAATTAAACTTTAAGAGTTATATTTTCATGAAGAGTTAATTGTCAGGTTGGGTGTAAAGTATACAATACATGATTGAATATAAAAAGCCTTCGTCTCCTCTACACTCATTCATCATTTAAAGTTTAATTTTATTCATCCTGGGGTGTACCTTCCCCCCCCCCCTGTTTATTTAATTCCATTCCTAGTTGGAGCACACCAAACCCCCCTTTGCTTACATTTTTATAAAATTTTAATTTACATTGAATTGTTTTTGTTTTTTTACGGCTGAGGTAGGAAATTAATTATTGATTTAGAACAAACTTAATATAAATAATATATTATATATTTCTGGCTTTAAACATAATTTAGACACTTTTTTTTATTAGGTATTTGAGAGCAAATAATATTGGAACCTGAAATCTCAACCTCTAAGAACAGTCCAATCTTCATCGGAAGGGCCTTACTTGAGAGCTAAACAAGTTACTAGATCTAATTTCATGTATTCATAATTTAATACGTCAAGTCATGTGATCTGCAGCTGTTAATTTTGATGGTATTATCAATGCCCATCAAATAACACTAGTAAAATAGTAAAATGTTATCATTGTAGAGTAGTAAAAAAAAAGTTTGATTATGTAAAAAGCTCTTCTTATAAAAATTGTAATGTAGATGTATCTTTAAAGCCAAAATTTTAGAAAAGTATACAATAAACTTTAAAACTTAAGGTTCATGCGTCAATCCACAAAAATTTTTCCTTGATTATAGGTGTATTTTGAAACACACAAAGTTCGCAAAGAGCTTGAATGCATTACACAGAACCAAAGAGAAGAACTCATTATTTCTCGTGAAAATGAACAATCTGAGCGACTGAAATCAACAAACAGTCAACAATATGTGGCTCATCAACAAGAAGTGGTGTTGAAATTACTTGCAGACAAAGGTATTTAAATTATAATAGTGTATTAGTATAATTCATTAATTAATAAAAAAAACATTATTAACTTAATTATTGATAGTTATATAACTATATCATAGTTATTTCATATGTAGTATTTTAAAAAGAAAAACTTTGTTTGTCTCATGTAACTGAAAACAGTTTATATGAATTATTTATAATCCAAAATAGATTTTTTTTTTTGAAACCTTGTACTTTGTACCAGTAACAGGACAGATCAGCTAATTAGCGCGAGCTGATTAGCGCGAGCTGGCTCCCGTTAGATCATTCACCTAAGGTTGGGATGTAGGACATGCAAGCAAAGGTCATTGTTTTAGTAGTTTTTCCACCAAAACATCTTTTTTTGGTCAAAGTAAATCAAAAATTGTTTCATCACAACCATAGAGATTTATTTTCTTCACATCAACATTTTCTTTAATATCTGTCAAAGGTGTCCTGTAATTTAATTACTAGCCCCATGACTTCTTTGGTGCTGACTGACAGATCACAGCTGACTTCCGACAGTCAACATTTAGGTATATACCTAAATTTTGACCGTCAGAAGTGACAGCTGCTAAACACATGTTTTTACAGATCATTTGGTCCGGCGTAGGGATACACAATTTGGTCTGGTAACGTTTCAAAGCTGTCAGTCAACACCAAAGAAGCCATGGGGCTACTGTATTTCTCTTCATTTGAAAAGTTTCTCATCTAATACTGCTATGCTCATGACACATATTCATCAACTGTTGATATCACCGTGTGAAGAAAATTAAACTCTGTTTCTACTGGACCAACATCTTATTTATCTTGGACAACAAAATGTTTTGCTATGAAAACTGCAAAAACATTGGCATTTTATTGCGTTCCCTACATCTCTACCCTAAATGAGCCATATCACTTTCTGTTTGGCTCATTCCTGGAAGAGCATGTATAATGCTTAGCTCTTGTTTTCAATCCACAGGGAGCGGAAAAAAAAATCACTCCTTCCCCACCTTCTTCTGAACTACTGATTTATATGGCTAACCCCCGACTCCATTGCTTTAAAATGTTTCCTTGTGCTTGCATCATACAAGTGAGAATAAGTATTGTCAGTGTTTTAGTTATTGCGACCCGCCTCGGTGGCGTAGTTGGCTAACGCGCTAGTCGTGTTGAGCTCGACCGCCGAGTACGGGGAGATCGAGGTTAGAATCTCGGTTGGGTGAACTGGGGGTGGTTTTTCCTTAATGGTTTTCCACTCTCCCTCCACGCAAATGCGGGTTCACTTCTTCTAATTCAACCTTCTCCAATTCCTAATCCATTAGCGTAATTAGTACTTAAAGCGTATAACCCGAATGGGTAGTAAGACGCGGTGCTAAATAATAAAAGAAAAAAAGTTATTGCGGTTTTGATACTTTACTCATTAATAGCGTAAGTGTAATTTGTCATATGTTTAGCTAAGTTCATTGATCTAAGAGCTTAACTTTAGTGTATAAACCACATAATTATTGGCACACTGAATAATAATAATCATCATCATTATCATCAACGAATGTTTCCAGACTGTTGCCGTGTCAATTTAGTAAAATGCCTCCATCTTCCTCTATCCTTCCGCCATTCTTCTCCAATCACTTGCACACTTTCTACTATTTGCTACTCCCATCTCTTCCTTGTGGTCTTTTTCCTACGTACTTCATCTCCGACATTCTCTATGGTATCCTCTCCTTTTCCACCCTCATTGCATGCTTATACCATCTCACCCTTGTTTCCTCCACTATCTTATGTACCCCCTCTACCCCTACTCTTTCTCAGATAGCTTCATCCCTCATCACCTATCTCCTCGTGACAGCATGCTTCTCACAAACTTCAAACTCCTGGTGAATACAAATATTTAAAACTCTTTTATCAATAGTAAAATATTAATTACAATATGGTTTATATTTTATGGTACCGCATGTAACAAATATAGTAAATTTATTTTGAAATTATTTCAGCTGAAAACTCAAAGTTAACAGAGCGCATTAAAGAAGTGGAAGAATGTTTAGCTAATTTAAAATTGGTATGTATAAATATTTTAAGTAAAATTTTCGTTGACGGTTTTTTAAATCACTAACACATTGAACTTGGTGTGAAATTTAGAATGCCATTATTATTATTATTATTATTAGCATTATTATTGTACACATCTGTTCACAGGCGCGAACAAATGAGCAGCAAGATCATGAAAGAACAATTGAGTCTCTTAAACAGCAATATGATTCAAATATTGATACGATGAAACAAGAATTCGATAAAAATATGGAAACTTTCAAACAAAACTATGAACTCAAAATAGAGGAGATGAAAAAGAGTCATGAACAGAAAGGTAATCTAGTTGGTTTTATTAAAATTCTGATTAGAACAGTTGTTTCAATAAACTTGTAAAATGTTAATCTATTCAATTGGCGGGAATACCTTTTAGTTATACATACAGCATATCTTTCAATAAAATTAATTTAAATGGTGTTGCAAAATGATTTTCATACCTGGACTCTAGTATAAAACCTGCTATCTTTGGTTACCACCCAGGAATCATCACACGCTTTTATTCATTTTTCACTCATAGTTTAAGGCAGAGTCTATTATGAATGGTCGACCTCCGTGGTCTTGGTGTAAAGTGCTCTCCTCAGGATTCATTGTTCGTGAGTTCAAACCCAGCCGGGGTTGGTGAGTTTTTATTGAGCGATGAAAAGCTGTATCACAGCTTCCTTTCAAGGAGAAGTAAAGCCATCAGTCCCATGTCGAGCGTGGCGTGTAAAAGACTCCTGGAAGGTATGTGTGAATACCTTTCCTAGCAAAATTGGTAGGCTCTTTCCCTCTCGCCCATAGACATTCTTGTATGCTGATACAATGATTCGATCTAGTAAGTGCATGTTAAAATACCTCAACTAAATAGATAATGTGAATGTGTGAATTCACCGTCTCCTAGAGCAATCATCGGATCGCAGGCACTCACAAGAAAGATTTTTGTTACCGTCTCTATGAGGTTAAATTATATATTTATGTCAGTGACCTGGTGGTCTAGGGGTAAGGTGTCAGACTTCTATGCTAGCGGCCAGGGTTCAATCCTCGGTCCCGGCACAGATTTATCTGATTACCAAACCCTTCCTTCACCTCTGACAAGACATCTTGTGAATGTGGGGAATGCCAGGCCTCCACCGTGGTTCGGATTCCACGTTAAACTGTAGGTCCTCCATTTCATCTCACAATCACCCTACCATTACACATTAGCGTAAGTGCGTATAACCCGAACGGGTAGTAAGACGCGGCGCTAATAATAATAATAATAATATATATTTATTGTATTATTATTGTATTGGTTGCAGTGAGGGAACTGGAGGTACGCCTGGATGTCGCTCGCACAGAAGTGCGGGTAAAAGAGAATGAGTTCAACGAAAGGTTGAAAGACTTAGAGAATGAGAAATCAGAGGAGCACAGTATTACTGTCGTGTTGGTAAGTATAGATTGTCATGTTGGCACTTGGCGATACGCAGACTCTGTGCGTATTAATATTGCCAACAATGTATTTACTGTCAAGGCAATGAACATAATGTTTGTCGAGGTTGTGATATTACTTGCAATAGCTCGTGGGAAAAGTTCCCAACAGGAAATAACAATAATATTTTTTAAGCCCCTCTAAATGAGTGAAAGTTTTTTCATATAAAAGGAAGAAAGTCACATTGCACACATTTTCCAAGATTACAACTTTTATATCTCAAACCTCATAAGGATCCCAGCAATTACATTACTCTTTAAATTAATTTTAATATGACAGATACCTCTTTTAGCAATAATTAAGTTCATCAGAAAGTTCATGATTTTATAGCAGATGGAAGCATTAACTCAATTTGAGTTAAAATTAGACTCCCTGTCATTTTCCCCTGTACCTTTCGTATACAAGGCACATAAATGCTTGTGTTTATTTATTTTATTTGTGACCGATCCTTTTCAGTATGAAGAGAAAATGCACAGCCTTACAGAACAAGTAAGCAAGTTACAAGCCACGCTAAAAGATGTCCAAGATGATTATTACGACTTTAGGAACCGAGCAGGTGCCGACATTTCTAGTTATAAAAAGGTGAGAATGAAGTCTTCAAACAAATTAATTTAGATGTTTTGGTTTTGTTTTTTTTATTTGAGGTACCGTATTTTACCCGGCCACTTTCTGAACCGACTGATTATATCAGTCACACGACTTACATCCAAACGGCCACTAATTCATCACTGTGAAAGGGGTAACACACATTGCTGGGAATATTACCCGGGACCCTTAGCTGAGTAGGCAGATAAACTACCGAGTGAGCTAAGGTATTATCGAACTATATCTAATGTTTATTAATAGATTTGCCAGATAGTTTTGAAAATGTATCATTATTGGTGTGTACTATTTTAGTATGTGACACTTTGGAATGAAAGTTTAGATTATGATGCACACCAATTTCCACACAAAATAAAAATAGAAGTATTGTAGTGAAACGCCCGATATTAAAAATGCAGGGAATCAACATAAAATACACATAGAACAATATCAGAATCTCAAGTGAGTTTTTATTCCACCAGATAAGTTTTTATTCTCCAACAATTAAGTTGGTACCACTCAAGTCAACCACTTATTTAGTCTACTAGTTCCCAAGGAAGATGCCATTTGGCATTGAAATATTAAAGGGTTTGTAAATTAGTGGGTTTTTTTTTAACTTTTATTTGCGCTATGATTTTTAGAATTTCACTTTATTTATTTAATAGCATATAATAATATGTTTAATATATTTTATTTTATGCATAAAATGTGCATTCTTGATGTAAAGTTAAACTCATAAAAAATTTTAAAAATATAATATACTTTCCTTATGATGTCTTGGATGCTTTCAAAGAGTAAGACTCTACTAAAGAGCAAAATTTATTCTAATGTTTTTAGAAAACTGAACAATTTGAACAGAAATATCGCAACGAGCTGGAAAAGAACTCTCGCCTTGTCGCGGCCTCTCAAGTGAACCGCAGCATCAAGAATCGTCAAAACTTGCCACCGAGGCCTAGGTCACCAGCACCCGTGAGACGCCCGCAGTCAATCCTCAAGAAGACCTCTGCTTACACAGACTCTGAGCTCAAGAGTTTATCTTTCAACCGCAGGAATGCTGTGATGTGCGCTCCCGGCGATTACAACGAACAGGACAGTTACGAATACAATAGAATGGGACATTCACACAGAGGGTCTCATTTTGATAACAGAGTAACAATTTCTGAACGCGGGCCTTCAAACTTTTCCCACAATGCACAAACAATTTCTGAGCTACAGCCAGATAATCATTATGACAGTAGAGTGATTCCCGAGTTGCGACCCAATGATTGTTTCGAGAATAGAAAGACCATATCGGAACGACGTCCCTTAATACGTTTTGATAACAGAGAAACAATTTCTGAACTAGGCTCTAAACTTAATTTCGACAACAGAGCAACTGAACAGAGGGCCACACTACATTTTGATGGTAGAAAAAACATATACGATCCATGTTTTTATTCAAATTCAGACAAAAGTGAAACAATTTCCAATTTTGTCTCTACCGACAATTCCAACAACATGGTAATAAATTCCGAACCAGGTTCAACTATTCGTTTTGACAACAGAGCAATGATATCTGAACTAGGATTGCCCTATAGGTTCGCTCGGGCGAACCCCAACAGTAACGGAAGAGGAAATACAACATTAACTCAATATCCTGATGATGTCAGAGAAGTTTATGATAGTCATTTAGATACAAAAACTTCTACCGACAGTGCTGCGGACAGTACCGCCATTTCTTCTGCTACACCAATGAGTGTTTCTGGTGCAAGAGAAGAACCAATGAGAGTTCAAGACAACAAGGGAGTGAAACCAAGCCTCCTCGCAACACCCAAGATGTTTACTGATGATGAGAACAAAGCGCCAATAGTCCCAGCAGTTAAGAAACGTAAATTGTTTTCGGGTATTAGCCCTCTGGATCAAGAGTGAAATATTAATTACAACTATTAACCTTTACTAAAGTGAAATAGAAAATACGTGTTTTGTTTTTAAAAAGCTTTAATTCCTATTTTATAAAATATACTCTTTTCATTCAATAATTAAAAATAACTTGTGTACCATACTCATAATCTTCTATTTATGTGTTGGTGAGAAATGAGGGTAATTATTCTGATACCCCAATAAAAGTGTGGTCTCAATAAGCTGTACAAATTAGATAGTTAGCCTTCAGTTAAACTAGTGTAGTAAAAGTTATGTGAGTTTCCATTTTTCCGATCCCGAAAGGAACAGAAAAATATTACAATACAGTGAATTTAGGTTCTATCATCGATTGACTGATTAACTTAAAGTATGATTTGTTCATCAGAATGCATCATAATCAACCGTTTCCAGCCTGTGGCCGGGTCAATTTAGTAAAATGCCTCCATGTTCCTCTAGTTTTACACCATTCTTCTTCTCTCACTTGCTCACTTTTTGAAATATGCTCCTCCCGTCTCTTTTTTTGTGTCCCTTAAGGTCTTTTTCCTGCATACTAAATCTCCATCATTCTCTTTGGTATTCTCTTCTTTTGCATTCTCATATGACCAAACCATCTAGTCTTGCTCCGTATACTATCTCAGGTACTCCTTGTACCCCAACTCTTTCCCCGATAACTTCATTTCTAATCTTGTTTCTCCTCGTGACAGCTAACAAGTAGGAATATGTGAGAACAATTTTTTCAGTTAGAGACTATCTCGAGACAGGAATATAAAGAAAAGTATCGAGGCATGAGAACAAGACGAGAAAACATCCTTTAAAAGTACAAAAATGTAAATTAGGTTTATTAAAGTAAATAAACAGTTTATAGAGCTTCTTTTTGACATCTCAGCTGGCGTTTTAGATTGTCTTATAGTTCATTCAAACATTTAAGATTTAACTCATACACATTTCAAATGCAATTAATAAAATGGTGGTAGGTAGTTACAATGAACACCATCTATAATTTAACTTTGTAGTGTAACATCTTATATTGTCTAAGTTTGATATTGAAAAACAATATTTATAACTAAAATATTTCTTAATAGAGGCAGTGGGTTTTTTTTTTCGGGGGGGTAATGCGACCTATTTTTAGGTTATTACAGTATTATTAGAAATAATATATTCCCGGTTTGTTTTTTTAATTTATTAGGGCCATTATTTGCTTTTTTTCTAAATTTATCAAATTTTTAACTTTTGAGACAAGATTCCCTTTTTTTCAAATTTTTGAGTCTCGCTTAGTAACAAGCTTCTCACAAACTTTATTCCTATGGCCTTTCTTACATTCAATGTCCATGTTTCTGCTTCATATGTAACTATGGGTACAACGTATGCCTTGTACAATACTTACAATTCAAGGGAACTTCTCTTCTCCATAGCAGGTCACACATGCAGCAGGAACATGTACATTGAATGTAAGAGAGACTAGGAAAGTGTAGGCCATGGGAATGGAGTTTGTGAGGAGCATGTTAGCTGTCACAAGGAGAAACAAGATTAGGAATAAATGGGGTACGTACAGTCAGAAGCGGATCGACACTATAGGCACTGGCAAGGGTGGCACATTTTGATTTATATTATCTTTATTTTTGTTTTTAATAATTACGTTTAAAAATTATTGACTAACATTATTGAAACAGTTCAAGTTAAAGTCAGAACGAAAATATTTATTTTTAAATAACTGTACTTTGTAAATGAGGTCAGTCTCCACTTCTTCATAATGTTAACTCAAGCTACTGTAGGGCATGCACTGTACGTGCCTAATTATATTTTGTAGATACCTTTTCTCGAATAATAAAACTTCAGTAAACCCCACCCGCCTCCCCTCAACACCTATTTCCTGTGAAACTTTCTAAAGCTCTTGCAAAAAGATATATTTGGAAAGGGTCAGGAGGGGGCGCCCAGGGGCCACTGGGTACAGTGAGTACTTGATATAGTAGAGGAAGCATGACCGAGCTGGTATGGACATGTAATGAGGGTGGAAAAATATAAGATGCCAAAGAAAATGTTGGTAATAAAGTATGTAGGAAAAGACCGCAAGGGAAGCCAGGAAAATATGATAGGAACAGTATAACAGTAAGTGTTCAAGTGATAGGAACAGATAACAGTGAGTGTTCAAGTGATAGGAACAGATAACAGTAAGTGTTCAAGTAACAGGAGAAGAATGGTGGAAGGATAAAGGGAGATGAAGGGATTTACTTAACTGACCTGACCACAGGCTGGAAACAGATGATGATTATGATAAATAATACAACTGATTAAATTTGTACCAATATTTCATATTTTACAAATCTTATGGAATTTAAAGCTCAACTCAGCCGTATATTGATGTATTAGTATAAATTTAAAATATATCAAGAGGGAATTCAAAGAAAGTACCATGCCATCTTTCATGTACTTATATTATGAAGGTACATCACATAATGAAAAGAGGTTTCCCTTAACAATTTATTTAAAATGCTAAAACATGAAAAGTAAAAAATATATATAACTAAATAAATGGACAAACGTTGTAATGTGTTGTATTTTTTCTTTTGTTTAATAAAAACTGAAGTGTTACATCTAATTGTGTAGTTCACTTTTAAGACAGGAGTGGGAGGAAACGCAAACTAAAGTTAGTATTTTTACAGTTTTAAAATCATACTAACTTTTTGTCAATAGTAAATATAATATCGCTCGAGTAGAAACATTTAGTTTAATTTGACTACACAAATACTTTCAACAGATCTTAAATATTTATTATGTGCATTGTATAATTTGGACAAGACTTTTTGTCTTTAATTAAAAAATTATGTTCAAATCGGGGTTGCAGAGTTGGTACACCAAGTCTTCGAGTCAGAATCTGACTCCTTTATTTATCTACTGTCCAATTTCAACAAATGCTGTGGTGCTCACGGTAAATATTCAAGAACAATTGAAATTGCAATATGGAATTATAAAATTAAGCTCAATGTATTTACTAGAACAATATTTTATTTATTCTAGCGGTTTTTTGTTGTTAAAAAAACCTCGCCTTGAGTGACATGTTCAGTGAATTAAAATGTCAATCCTTTATGTTGGATTCACAAAAACACTTTTCCTCTCGCTCTCTCCGCCTGTATTTAGGTTAATTAGTCATATTTTCCTTATTTTCTGTGTCTTTTAAAATATATATTTGAGTTGTGTTTCTTTATGTAGATAAATAATGTTTTATAAAAACGGTGAAAACTTCACTATCCACATTGTTTACTAGGTTAAAAGCTAAGCTGTTTTACATTTTAACACTCGTTTATTTACATAATATTCACCTTTTTAACACACTCAACAAAAGCTAACTCTTTAAAAAAAACTTGGTTCATTGCTTTTAAATGCTTGGTAAAAAAAATCCAAATATAATCAACAATTTATAAAATTAGTTTTTTGGCAATTTTAATAATCAGATACAAATTTATATTGTGATGCAAATGCAATAATAATAATCTTACTAATATTATAAATGCGAAAGTTTGTGTGTTTGTTACTCAATCACGTCAAAACTGATCAACGGATTCGAATGAAACTTAGTACGTTGGTAGAGAATATCCTGGAATAACATATAGGACTATTCCTAACCTTTTATTTTATATTAATTTTACAATATTAATGTTTAAACTTTTCGTACACATTAATTTTAAAATACTAATGTTTAAACTTTTCGTATATAAGATAAATTATATAATATTATATATAATATTATATAAGATAAATTATATAATATTATATATAATATTTCGTAGTAAAAGAAATATATATTATTTAAGTTATCAATTATTAATTTTTTTTTTTTAAGTTTGGTTGAAAACTAAAATACTTTATCAATTATTGCGGGCGAAGCTGCAACGGTATTTCTATATTATTATGTTTATAACAGTGAAAATATTCTAAATAAATCATCAAAATTGAAACTGATGTGAAATGTTGATCATTAAGATCAATTAAGATTTTTTTAAACAAAATAAATATATACCTTTTCTTCTCGACACTCGGCTACTAAAGAGTAACATTCCTCAATGTTGGGTTACCCTGATCTTGTTAGATGCTCGTTACAACATTAACAAAAACAATTTTAAGATACTCATACATAAAGTCATAATATATGCAGCTTTCAGTTTTGATAGATATTATCAATGACTATAAGATAACACAAACAATATAGAAAAATGTTATCATTGTTGGCGGCAAAGAAATAGGTTTGAATTTTCTAAACTGTTCTTCCAGGTACAATCAGGGTATAGCTCTCACTCAGAGAAATATCGGGACCAAATATCAAACAATTGTTACTTCTCAAAGGAATCAGTAAAAATAAAACAAAATACAACCATTCAACAAATTTGGTAATAAAATAATGATCCAACACTGTGTTCACAGTTTTTGTTTTTACAAATGTCACTTGATCATGATAATCATAACCTTTGTGTGAATCTCAATGGTAAGTTCCATTTTCCATAAATGTTTCCGTTAAGTCCAAAACAGCATTTCATCATTACTGTGAGAATTGCATACAAAAAGATTTTTGTATAGTGTTAATTTAAACATATAGAAGCCTATTAAATATTTTTTATACACTCAAAAAACCATGTGAGTATTTTCATTTCACCCCTCTCCCCCTCCTCAGCTATTCTGTGTAGTAAGTTTTCGCTAGTTCAAGATGGACCCATTCAACCAGGGTTGTGGGGTTGGTACGCCAAGCCTTCAATTCCGATCCCACTATTTTTCTACTGTCTGACTCCTTCATCAATAGCTAGAGTATATTACTTAGTAATAACAAATTTACTGCAGTAAACTGCTCCAATATAGAATACTTTATGGTAAGCTTCTTAGGCATTGTGAATTTATGCTTGAATAAATTTGTTGATCCAAACTACAACTGTATTTCTTAAAGAATAAAAAAGTCTATAAAGTTAAAAATTAGATATTTATCATATTGTTATAAGATTTTATTTTGAAGTATGAGTCAGTTCATATTTACCGACTCCAACTTCAACAGCACCCAAAAGTGCTTACAACTCACTCCACAACCCTGCGTTCACCTCAAATTGTCGAGATTCTACTGTGCTTAGGAGCCACGTTCAGTTTTCAGATGGTTCAGTGATTCAGATTCCTTGTGATCAGGAGCTCCCTCGCACTAATATCCCCAGAGAGTCTCTATTGAATACAGATGTCGCTCTCAGCACCAACGTGCTTACGTCAGTCGGACATGATGTATCTGTCGAGCGAATGCCAGCTGGACGAGTAGTCGATCTTCAAATGGCCGTACTTGCTGAGACCAAAGTGTTGTTGTGTTGCGGGTACCTGGGGGCTGTAGATGGAGCGGGTGTCGCAGTAGTACATCAAGTCATCATATGAGTATGATGCAGGCTCATCTATGAGACTGTCTCCATCATCGCTTACATCTGCTGAATGCCACCCGCCGGTATGACGGCTCATCGACCTGCTAGACACATTCAAACAATAATATATGTATTTTTAGCAGAACCAACACAAAAGGTTATTAATTACTTATTTTAAGGATTAGGGGATTAAAAAGAGAACATATAGGAAATGCACCCGCTTTGGAATAGAAAGAGGATGGGAAAACCACATTGATATATTAGATGATCCCCTGACCAAATATGAACCAACTCCTCCCCATCACTGGGGTCTATTGTGGGCTGGATGCCTTAGACCATGTGGCCATCAATGTGAGTGAGAAATTCATATTTAATATCAACAGCGCACCCAATACTACAGACCCAACTATAATGCCTGCTGGAATTGAACCAGGGTTTCCTAAGCCAACATTTCAGTTAATAATAATATTTAGCACCGCGTCTCACTACCCGTTCGGGTTATACGCTTTAAGTACTAATTATGCTAATGGATTAGGAATTGGTAAGGTTGAATTAGAGGAAGTGAACCCGCATTTGCGTGAGGGAGAATGGAAAACCATTTAGGAAAAACCACCCCCAGTTCACCCGACCGAGATTCGAGCCTCGATCTCCCCGTCCTCAGCGGTCGAGCTCAACACGACAAGCACGTTAGCCAACTACGCCACCGAGGCGGGTTACATTTCAGTTAAAACACCTTTCAGCAACAGGAATCGTTCAGACCTTAAACAATTATTATAATATAATATGATGAAGCGGGTTGATTGAAATAATAACTCTAAGATGTAATCAAACAAATCCGAAATAAAAGTAAAACTGCTACAAAAATTCCACAATAGAAAAATAGCGCAAGTTTTTTTTTTATCAGGGCTGTTCAGAGGGTTTGGGGCAGTGATTTATTTTCAGGGGAGGGGCTTTTCAAACGAAATGCTTAAACATTTAAAGTATGCATTTTATTGATTTGTGGTATGCTTTGTTTACCTTGAAAGGTTAGGGTAGCTTATCTCAGAGTGAGGCTGATAATAAAGGGCCATAGTGCAACCAGTCAAAATAAGATTGCCATCTTTAAGAGTAAACAAAGCATTCACGAGGGAAAAAGTTTTATTCAGTGTTTTTTAGCACAGCGTATTACTTGCCACCTGTTCAGTTTATACGCATATGTACTAATTACCCTAGTGAGTTAGAGATGAAGAAAGTTGAATATAGAGAAAGTGTACCCGAATTTTCATGGAGGGAGAGTGGAAAACCCTTTTAGATAAACCATCCATAGTTCACCCGACCAGGACTCGAACCCTGGTCTCCCTGTCATCGGCATTCCAGTCTAGCTAGAGAACGATTCCTCAGACCAGGCGGCCACCAAATCAATTTATTTGAAGTATTTAACGTGCACTTTCTGAATTGACTGATTATATCAGCACACAACTTATAAATTAAGAAAGGGTAAACTAACATTCCACCAATGATACATTTTTCGGCCATGTCGGGGATCGAACCCGGGATCCTCAGCTCAGTAGACATACAGTAGCCCCGGCCCGTATATACCTAAAGTTTGAACGTCAAAAGTGACAGCTGCCAAACACATGCTTTTACAGATCATATGGTTCGGCGTAGGGATACATAATTTGGTCTGGTAACTTTTCAAAGCTGTCAGTCAGCACCAAAGAAACCATGGGGCTACTGTACACATTTAACGGATCACCACCGCATTTCACTGTGACCGGGTGTACGGAGTATGCTAATTTGAAAGTGGCTCGTGCACATACAATTACGCTGCCTTACCACCCGCACAATGGCTCAATTAACGAGAAAGCTCGACAATGGAAGGTTATTTCACTGTCAACGCCCAGTGGACCTACATTTTTACGTTACCCTGAGGGAAATCCTTTGGGGGGGGAAAAAAGAAGAGACTATTATTATATTCCAAGAGGCGACCATAATGGTCCTCTCGCATGAATGACATCAAATCTCACGAAAGATCGAGAACACAAGAAAGTCCTTGCTTTATGTTTATAAAGATCCTTGTACTGTTATGGTCGTTTGGATTTCGAGACTGGAAAGGTGGTGGAGGGGAGGATTTTGTTTGTTTAGCCGCGACAACAAAAGAGAAAACTGACCGAAAACAAGGTTTGATTATAGTCGAGCCTCTGTACGGTTACCTCTAACGAAATAATGTCCAAGTATACTTTCTAATGTGATGGCAATTTAGAACCAACGATGGGAAACTGATTGTGCCATTCGAACAATGCGTCGAAATCAAAATAACTAAATTAGGCGATTTCGTATCGTAAATTAAAGATTCACGAACTGGAAACAATAATTTGTTCCGAGCTTGAAACAATGTTTACAACAATACAACTGAAGTTGAAAGTTAGAAATATTTTGTAAGAGGACTTCAGGGACATTTTTTTTAGGTCCGAGAATTTAACACACAACCTGGTGCATAAAATGTTATAAGACGACTTTTGGTAGGAAGAACAGTAAAAGTTAGTTACCAACGTAACTAAAACAATTTTAATATATTCATACATCGAGTCATATTAGCTGAGGCTGTCACTTTTGATAGGTATTATCAATACCTATTAAATAAAATTAATAATATAATAGGGTGACCTGGTGGTCTAGGGGTAAGGTGTCTGACTTCCTTGTTGAGGGTCCGGGGTTCAATCCTCGGTTCCAGCACAGATTTATCTGATTACCAAACCTTTCCTTCACCTCTGACAAGACATCTTGTGAATGTAGGGAATGCCAGGCCTCCACCGTGGTTCGGATTCCACGTTAAACTGTAGGTCCTCCATTTCATCTCACAATCACCCTACTATTACACATTAGTGTAAGTGCGTATAACCCGAACGGGTAGTAAGACGCTGTGCTAATAATAATAATAATAATAATAATAATAATAATATAATATAATGTTATCAATGTTGGTCGCAATAAAATAATATGTTTGAATTTTCTCAACTATTCTTCCAACCAAAATCAAAGTTATACATGTTTTGTTTTTTTAAATAACAAGATGGTATATATTTATTTACTTATTTTAGTGCGCCGCGTCTTACTACCCGTTCGGACAAACCTCATTAAACGAAGCCAACGAGTTAAGGATGAGAAAGGAAGCGTTTAAAAGAAATGGGCCAAGATTCGAATCCTGACTTCCCCGTTACCAACAAACTAGACCAGATGGAGACGGACGTTTATTCTGCGTGACCATCTATGTTTGATTACAAATACCTGCATTGGTGGACACGTGTGTAGAAGCGTCAGTCTCGTCTTAACTAGTTTGTAGGTGGTTCAAATTCAGGTTGGTTGTAACGAGAATTTATTTCCCTCTCTTTAAATGGGTCCCCACGCAACTTTCCCTCCACGTTAATTCGGGTGCACTTTCTTTATATTCTACCTTTCCTCGTGCCTAAACTTGTGTAAGCAAGCCGATAGCCCGGACGGGTAGTAAGATGGATTAACACGTTCGCTGAAAAAATAAGAGCAGAGCAAAAACGTATTCACGTGACGAGCTCTAAACAAATCACAAGATCTCAGCGTTGTCCGCTAGGCGCGAATTTTAAATATCTTCAGCGTTCCTTTATTTTCTGCGCGACATCAGCTTGAGAGACCTAATCAAAATTTTAAAACAAATCGACTCAATCAGTGCGAATGATCCTACAAAGCTAGATACTGGTAGAAAGCTGTGTCTACTGTTGTGAGATTATTTGAAATAACTCTTTAAATGGGAAGCGCGTGTATAGTTCTTGTTTTGATTTGTTTCACTACAAAATGTAATACTTCCTCTTTATTCTCAATATTATTTACAAATTAAACTTATTTGACGCTAAAACAATCAAAAAAAGTTAACGAACAAATATGGCTACCACAAGGTATTTCAAACATGAACTAGAACATATGTTCCGTCTACAGTTTATGTTAACCTTTAATTGGCCAGTAAAGTCTTTTGTCGCATTCTCATTGGCTGATAAGTCTCAATAGTAATCTATGCTCAAGTCCATGAATAATGCATATAAAGTTAAATAAATTTTATGAATTGTGCATTGTTCTTTGTTCTCTCATTTGTGAACGCCATCATTGTAATAAATGTTTCAACTTCTTGCGCGCTATGTGATATGCACTAAATATGAATATATACCTAGTTAGGTATATATTGGGTACTTAAGAAAGTTGCCTATCTGTGACGTCACAGCAAGTCAAGATAAATTTCCCACGTTAGTGAATTTACGTTTTATTAAGCGAATTTTTAAGATCTCACGTTGAAACAAAAACAATGAATATTTAAATAATTTTAAAAATTGTCCTACAGTGTCACAAAATTATTATTTTTATCTTGATTTAGTTTTTTTTTTGTAAACGTATTTTTTTATAAATCATCTATAACTTAGGCTATTTGTCATTAAAACGCATATATATGGCATGTGGGGCTCTTATTGACAGGATGTAGATTAAAAAAAGTCATTTTAAGAATATGTTTGTCTAGAATAGGAAACAAGACAAAGGTAAACAAATCATATAGTAAACTCGTCAGAGGAAGAGGGGAAGTGTTATCAGCAGATAAACAAGAGGCCTCTCAGAGGGAACTACTAGTTTTCTCCCCTCTCTTTCTATTCCGTACAAATGGTGTGATGGCACTTAGCTTAGCAGGGTGCTAGCCGGGTGTGTGTGTGTGTGTGTGTGATAGTGCAATAAGTAGCCAACTCGCGTGCGACACAAGGATCACGTCACCCGACCGTGACAAGAACAATAGACCATTCTTTCACGTCTGTGCAGTCAGCAAGAGGATGCGGCGTACCAGCACCTCCCAGCACCCAGTCCTACCTGCCTGCCGTCTCTGGGCGCTGGGAGGCGAGGAGCAGTGCTCTTACTTTCTTCATCCAGCCCTCAAAATAAGTCCAAGATGCACATCATTTTGTCTTACTACAGGTTGGATTTAGAGGAAGTGTACCAACATTTGCGTGGAGGTAGAGTGTAAAACCATTTAGGTAAAACCACCCTCAGTACCCACCCAACCGAGATTCAAAGTCCGATCTCCCTGTCATCGGCAGTCTAGTCTACTGCGAGAGTTACGCCTTAGACCATGCGGCCACCGAAGCGGGTAGAAACGTTTATTATAAATTTTCATTGATAAGGTTTAATTATTATTATTACTAATAGAATAATAATTATTCACACCTTAGTGACTTTCAACCAATGTTTGCAATAGGGAACCCTCTTTCAGCCGTCACCAACTCTCCCGCCGTAGATGAGGTATAGTAATCAACACCAATTGAAGTGACCTTGCGGTTTAGGGGTAAGGTGTCGGACCTCTGTGTTGTGGGTACGGGGTTCAATCCTCGGTCCCGGCACAGATTTATTTGATTACCAAACCCTTCCTTCACCTCTGACAAGACGTGTATTAATCACAACTTGTGAATGTGGGGAATGCCAGGCCTCCACCGTGGTTCGGATTCCACGTTAAACTGTAGGTCCTCCATTTCATCTCACAATCACCCTACCATTACATATTAGCGTAAGTGCGTATAACCCGAACGGGTAGTAAGACGTGGTGATAATAATAATAATAATAATAATAATAATAATAATAATAACACCGATTGAAGCGAGTCTCGCTTGTTGGTATGTTCCGGGTCATCCGTCGCGGGGACCACGTGCTAGTATGATCACTTTCTCACTTTCTACGCTTACATTGACCTTGCAGAGAGGTAATGGCGAACTCTCCTTGTGCGCGGGGGTATCAACGGACCTCACGGACAAGCTAGAGGGTCAGCGACCTCCCACCGTCCAACGCTTCCGATAACCTCCGCCCCCGAGGATTGTCGGGGGACCTTGTGCTGTGGGCGGGTTCGTCCAAAGTCGTCACCCCACCAAATGCCAGTGAGAGTGTTTGTTTCCAATCTTAAAGATGTTGAGTTCTTAGTTTTCAAGAGGTGCAATTCGTAGTTTACTAAAACTATATTCCAAAACAACGGTGTTTTTTCCTCTTATCACCCGTCCGGGCAATCTGCATACTTACATTAAATAAGGTAGGGATGAGGAAGGTAGAACCAAGAGGAAGTGTATCTGCATTTGCGTGCAAGGGAGATTGAGAAATGCTCGAGGGAAATCTACGCTCAGAACACTCGACTAAGAGTCGAAAGCCAACCTCTCCATCCTCGACAAACCAATGACAAGAAAAGACTGAAGCCTATTTTTTTATTTTTTTAAATTGGATGACTCTAAAAGATAGTAACTAAAACGGTCTTCATTTGACTTTATTTGAATTCAATCATTGCCTCTAAATTTAGAAACTATTTAGATTGTTATTAATCGTATCATATTCGAAAATACAAGAGGGGAGTAAAATAAATCTAGAGGGGGTGGGAGGGGAGAGTCTAAATTCTTACTTCCTCGAAATCCCACTCCTTGGTTCTGCCTTTATTTAATGAGTACTCAATGTACATTTTCAGACTTGGCGAGGTGACGCGTTATGTAAGTTTCTAAATACTAAACAAATTTAAAGCACTGTACGTATTTAATCCTTGTCCTTAGTTACAATAAAAACTAACCCTAGATATCTTCTAGAGGCATTCAATATTTGCAATTTTTCTTTGGCTGTGGCCGTTAGTGGCTAAAAAACTCCCCCTAGCTACGGCCTTGATGAAAGGTCTTTTTTCCTACCAAAATCCTAATATTTAGTGGAATTTAGACAGCAGAGGAATAAACTTTTCAGCCCTTCCTCCGGCCATTGACAGGGATTAGGGTACAGCTTTAACGAGATCTGCTTAACCCGGCGACACGACACTGATAAAGAGAGTGAGATAGGATATGTTATTGATGAAATGCTCCATTCTGTTACGTTCTTGATCAGATCTGGCGAGCGAAAGTGCGCGCGCGCAAGTACAGAGCAGTACGGTCGGTTGGTGCGGGAAGGAATCCACTTTTACTTGATCGTAACTCGTGGATGTACGGACAACATCCTATTGAACTTTCTGATGAACTCCAGGCACGTAGCCTGTCTCTAAACTCGGTTACAACGATCTCAGACGCAAATGTCGAAAAATGTTTCAAACTGAAAATATAATTCAATTTATTGCAAAATTTGACAAACCTTGACAGACAAATTAACATTGATTGAATATCTTATCTCAATGCACATGAGGAATGCTTGCAATGTTATGCAGGAAATAGGTTATTTTACCGGGAGAGCTGGCAGACTCAAATTCGCCACCCCTTATTGGTCAACTCGCCACTTGTGGCGATTGGCGACAGGGATGACCACCCCGCCCTTAGACCACCGAAGCGAGTATGACTGATATTAAAACGTAGAACAAAAAATACACCTAAAAATGTCCTTACTCCAACCTCTCCCCCTGACGGTACGACCATGTCATTCCAACCGACTAGTTGAAGAAGCATCCAATGTATAGCTCAATTTTCGTGGACAGAAGCTTTTAGAAAATACGAACAAATTTTGTTGAGTTCAACATTAATAGCATTTTATTTTATTATTTATTTTATAGGTATTAATAGTATTTATCAAGAGTGACAGTTGCAGACCACATGATTTTACGTAGATCTACAGTAGCCCCATGGCTTCTTTGGTGCTGACTGACAGCTCACAGCTTTGAAAAGTTACCAGACCAAATTATGTATTCCTACGCCGAACCATATGATCTGCAAAAACAAGTGTTTAGCAGCTGTCACTTCTGACAGTCAAAATGTATGTATATACCTAAATGTTGACTGTCAGAAGTCAGCTGTGAGCTGTCAGTCAGCACCAAAGAAGCCACGGGGCTACTGTAACTGGATTTCAGCATTCAGATAAATTCCATCCTGATAAAATACCACCGTACCCGGCGTGTCGTGTACCTGTAGCTTTCCGGCATGTCCCGCGGCCGGAAGCAGTCGCCCTTGGGGAGCGCCATCTTCCTCTTCCTGGAGCCGCTCTCGTAGACGTACACCAGTGGGGCCCCGGAGTCCTGGGGCTGCGCGGTGGCCCTGCGCAGTGACACGGAGGGAGAGTACAGCTGACAGTCCCTGCTGCACTCGTACGGCGGGTCCTCGAAACAGTCGTGAACGTCTGAGGACAACAGTTGTGTTTTTTAACGATCGAGGGCCGTTTTCACATGAGATACTCACTCTAAACGACGGCAGCGCCATGCTGGAAACTAAATACAGTTGGCAACAGTGGTAGGTTTGCAATTCAAATAAAAAGTCCTGCCAACCCTTGAAATATTTATCGGGAAAGTCCCCGTTGATCATTTACAAGTTCTCACCCTAACTTTTGAGTAAAATTAAACATAATAATATTATTTAGCACCGCGTCCTACTACCCGTTCGGGTTATACACTTTAAGTACTAACTACGCTAATGGATTAGGAATTGGGAAGGTTGAATTATAAGAAGTGAACCCGCATTTGCGTGGGGGGATGAGTGGAAAACCATTTAGGAAAAACCACCCCCAGTTCACCCGACCGAGATTCGAACCTCTATCTCCCCGTCCTCGGCAGTCGCGCTTCAACACGACAAGCGCGTTAGCCAACTACGCCACCGAGGGAGGTAAAATCAAACAGTTGCTTGGTTTTAACTTTCCTCAGACTCGCTCCTCAAGATGTGATTTACACGTGTCTGTGAGGGCCGCCCACATGCGTGAATTCGGCATTGCTCGCAAGTAAACTGTACAGATTAATCATGTAAATTACGGTCTATATTGAAAGGGATTTAATCTAAAAACACAAATATTGGGTCAGAGGGTACGCATCTCCCCTGATCACCTCCACAGTCCACCCTTCTCTCCCTTCGACACGCCATTGGTGGATATTATTAGTAACTCGTCAGATCGAGATTAAAATGCGTCCGGTCACCCATCATCCTTCTATGTTTTCTACCTTGTCGTTCACTCTCTGTGTATAAATATATAATTTTAGGTCCGTGTCGACCATTTACCGGCGATGGGGCGGGTTTTGTTTAATTTTTCCCGCCCGTAAACCTATGGCCAACTTAGAATCAGCCCGCCAGGGCGACATATGTTTTTCTTTTTTAGTGTTTTATGTTAGTCCTGTATCGTTTGACTTTCGAGAGCCCCTTCGGGGCTGGTGATTGTCCCTTTGTATCTTTTATATTCAATGTTTTATACATGTTAAATGTCGAATTAAGTGTTACAAAAAATAAAAACCCAACAAACAAACAAACAAAATGTCAGGGATATTGTGAATGACTTTTGATCGTGTTCACCATCAGAAAATCCGTCGTGTCCAGAGTTCGTTACATGAGTAACATGACGTCACAAACCTCCAAGGAAGGGAAGGAAGGAAGTCTTCAAGCTCTCACAGAGTGACCGGTTTGCGGTCGGGAATAATCTTGTCGAGTGGACGGAACAGAGGGTCCTTGTGACGTAATGATTGAAGTAGCCGGTGCAAAGCGCGATTAACTTCACCGCACGCTTATTGTTGGCTCTAATCGGTTTGTGAATAACGCCTCCGCGCTTGGCCGGTGAAGCCAGTAAAGTGAAACTGACAGACCCGGGTTCTCAACCATCCGGGATCCAATTATTGTATGCGGCGTGCGACAGATATTGAATAATATCGATCGTCTTCGCTGTGAGTCGGCGAAATAAAGGTGGCCGCGGTTGAGGGTGTTGAGCTTCAGACATTGATCAACCATCTTTGGTACAGATCTCGCTGTGGTCACTCGGTGTAAGACGTCAGACTCGCATATACATAGACTTGTCAATAACGGGGAGTTAGAGAATCGAATGTCAGCCGAGGTTACTGGGCAGGGGGAGGATATAACTGTGGTTTTTCCATCGCCTCCCCCACGCAAATGCGGGTGCATTATCTAAAAAGCCTATGTTATTTTAGCGCCGCGTCATACTACTCGTTTGGATTGTATGCTTAGGTATTGATTACACTAATGTGTTAGGGATGAGGAAGGCTGAATTGAGATTAAGTGTACCCAGTATTTACATGAAGGTAGAGTGTAGGAAAACTCACCCTCAGTACACTTCTACTACTAACAAACCGTGACGAGGAATGGGTGTTTCGGAGCTCACTGCAAGCGAGTTCCCGCCCTATGATGGCTCTCGAGTGACGTGAGATCACAATCGAGCCATACCGACCGACCGACACCATTAGCAATTATAGTGCCAACAATCGCGGATAGAGGGTGTCATGTGGTCATCACAACGAACCCTTTAATCATTTGTCACAGTTTTTTTTAACCGGAGCCGCTACTTATTTATTCAAGTAACTATTCATTTGTCTTCACGAAGTTGAGTTTGACTCTGTTACAGACCCACTGCTTCCCAGGTAAATTCTGTAAGCGGCGGGGGGTGACCTGGCGGTCTAGGGGTAAGGTGTCAGACTTCTATGCTGGCGGCCGGGGTTCAATCCTCTGTCCCAGCACAGATTTGTCTGATTACCAAATCCTTCCTTCACCTCTGTCAAGACATGTGTGGAATGCCAGGCCTCCACCGTGGTTCGGATTCCACGTTAAACTGTAGGTCCTCCATTTCATCTCACAATCACCCTACCATTACACATTAGCGTAAGTGCGTATAACCCGAACGGGTAGTAAGACGCGGTGCTAATAATAACAATAATAATGTAAGCGGCGGGTATAGAACCCGGGACCTCTGGATCTGTGGCCAGACACTCTGACCACAAAGGTGGTATCGATTGAACAAAGTGCATCTTTTCGAATTGTTAATTCCCTCCTCAAACAGAGCATAAGTTGAAATATTAGTTAAGAAAGCTGTTAATTTCTATTTATTATTATTATTATCGACACCCACTCCCGTGCTATACCGGTTTGTTAGTGACGGGGAGATCTGGATTCGAATTTCGGTTGGGTATAATTAGGGTGGTTTTCCCCTAAATGGTTTCTCAATCTCATTTCACGCAAATGCGGGTATATCACCTCTTGAATTCTTCCTTTCGCATCCCTACCCCATTAAAGTAATTATAATATCGTATGTGTATAACCTGAACAGGTAGTAAGACGCGCCTCCACGACGTGACGGCCAAAATAAACTGGATCGGTCGCTCGACCAAAAGTTACTCTACGATAGGATCACTTTCCTTATTATATCTCACTAAAACAAAACAAAAACTACGGAAACCATGTCTACTTTGCATCCAAAATGTTCACGAGGTAGTAATAAAACGGACATCCACTTGGTACGGTTCGAAAGTTGGAAAGTTCTGGAAGTTGGGTGTGGCGGGGCTGGATACAGACATTTATTTTGGAGGGGGCTCTTTATCGATAATCCTTCAACAGACGATAGCAACGGACATTTTTTTTAACATTGCACCCATCTTAAGGGAATTTAAATTTAAAAAAATTGTAGTTGCAAGTGCTATAAATGTTATAATACTTCAATACGCTACTACCCTAGGCATCGAGGAGTACAAAAACTATTCATAAATTAATAAGGGGTTTTAGTCCCCAAAACATCCCCCTTTACGATCAAATTATTACGGGTATTAAAATAAAATTAAATATGAACCTCCACAACAAGAAGTTACTATGACAGTTGTATGAATAACCTTTACTATTATTATTATTATTATTATTATTATTAGATGCGCGTCTTACTACCCGTTCGGGTTATACGCACTTACGCTAATGTGTAATGGTAGGGTGATTGTGAGATGAAATAGAGGACCTACAGTTTAACGTGGAATCCGAACCACGGTGGAGGCCTGGAATTCCACACATTCACAAGATGTCTTGTCAAAGGTGAAGGAAGGGTTTGGTAATCAGATAAATCTTTGCCGGGATCAAGGATTGAACCCCGGCCGCCAGCATAGAAGTCTGACACCTTACCCCTAGACCGCCAGGTAACCTAATAAATAATACAAATTACACAAACTTTTTAAGATAGTTTTGTTCTTTCACTTAAAACAAAAGAAGCAAAGGTATTGTAGTCAAATTTTCTTGGGATGGACATTTTTAAAAATACATATATTTCAATGATAACATTTTACTTATATATTACCCGCCTCGGTGGCTTAGTTGGCTAACGCGCGAGTTGTGTTGAGCTCGAATGCCGAGGACGGGGAGATCGAGTTTCGAATCTCGGTCGGGCGAACTGGGGGTGGTTTTTCCTAAATGGTTTTCCACTCTCCCTCCACGCAAATGCGGGTTCACTTGCTATTTGCACCATCACATAATCAGAAGGTTGGTGTGTGGTGCCCGATTTCTAGAAAACGGACAATCGGCCCTATGTTCTTCATTGACACCATACACGCGGACAAGGCCATAGCCGGGAAGGGGGGGGGGGTTAAAACCCCCCCCGAAATTTTATGAACAAAATATATATGGCTTTATTTATGGTTCAATTAATATCAAAATTAAGATACAAATACAAATTAGGGGGCTGTGTTACCATAAAAAGCACTTCAGAGAGTTTCTAGAGGTGTTTAATATTTAGAAATTTTCCAAGCGTTCGGCAGCTAGGGGGTTATTTTACCATGAAAAAAATAACACTTCACAGAGCGTCAAGATCTGTTTATCATTTATAATTGTTTCTAGCTTTCAGCGGTTGGGGGACGTGCCCACCATCAATGTTGATTGCAAATAAAAAGTTATTTTCTAAAAGTTCCTTTTTTATGGCTTAGGTCTACATATATATAAAATAAACACGTACCATTTAAAAAAAATACCTCCATTGTTCAATATTTATGATAAAATGGTTATTTGGTCGCTCATAGGCGGTGAAAGGCACAAGACATTATCATAATTATACTTTCATGACTTGAGTGATTTTATCTGATCTTGTGGGAGGAGGAAAGCGTTTTGGCCTTTTCCCTTCGAAGTGAAAACAAAAGCGTAACGCTCTGCGCTCTTGATAATAGCCGGCATAGTTTTAAAAGAGCGCCACCTGGATCGCGTGCGCCGTGTATGCTCATGCGCAAATATACAACTTCTTCGTTCGGTCCAAGTACAGGTTCAGCGAAAACGTGTATCAATTTTTTTATTATTTTTTTTACTTGAAGGTATTTAACGCGAATTTTCTCAACCGACCGATAATATCAGCACATGAGAGTTTCTAGGAGCGAACGCGAAAGGGCCCACCAAGTTTGCCGGGGAGATATTTTCACATACCTTCCAAGGTTATTTTACATGCCATAATCGACATGGGACCGACGTCTTTACTTCCCCTTCGAAAAAAAAAGTTGTGCTACGAGTATTTATCGCTCAAGAAAAATCCGATAAACCCCCTCTGGGTTTGAACCCACGAACATCGGATCCTGAGGCGAACATTTTACCTCAAGACCACCGGGATCAACAGTATCAAAGTTAATTACTTTTTTAAAAAAAGATCGATTTGTTACATTTCGAAATAACTTCTGAAAATAGATTCGGCCCTATATTTGAAGCTAAATAGGTTAAGGACGAGAAAGGTTTAATTTAAAGGAAATGTCCCACATTTGCGTGGAGGCCGAGTGGAAAACTATTCAGGGAAAATCATATTGAGTGCACCCGACAGGGATTCGAAACCCGCTCTTTCCATAATCGGCAGCCCCGTCTATTGCGAGAGTAGCGCTCTAGACCCTATAGCGGTAGACCATTCAACGACCGAAGCCGGACTTGATGCAGATAATACAGAATAGTTTACCTACGCCAAGTTCTAACAGAAACATACTCATGCCTTAACACCCAACCAATGAAATTACGTCAATTCACTGGCGGGCGGTCGGGCTCATGTTTGAATCACACGGCGCCCTGAACACACACAATAGACTCCCCGGGGTCTCTAGTTCCGCCGATCTTCCGCTGAGATTGGCTTCCGGCGCGGCCTCCATAAGCGCGGCAAGCAAAGAACCGGACAATTACAGACTCGACAAAACTTTTTATTTACGGAGTTTTCTTCGGCCGGTAGATTGAGGACATATTTGACGACAAGCGGGGGCAGGAGTGTTCCTCGACAGGAGTGAAAGCCCCTCTCTACGGTCACGTCTGCTGCCTCGCGGGCTTTGAGCGGCAAGAGGGAGATTTGCTGCGCGGTTGAGACCATAACTGGCAGATTCGTGCGTGATACGAGGCGACGATTTCTTTCTGTGGCTTGCCTTTAATGATTTTCTCTTCTGCTTCGTGAATTATGTCCAGTTCGGTACTTGTAGGGGGAGGGGGGGGGGTGTACACACAAGGTCCCACTCGACTGTCAGAAAAGGCCAAAGCTATCGGCCCCGTATTCTATCTCCTAGATATCTATTATTATTATTTTATTTAGCACCACGTCTTACTACCCGTTCGGGTTATACGCTTTAAGTACTAACAACACTAATAGANTTGTTTTTTCTAGCGTGCAATAAATGTGTTTCTCTCAAAGTCCCTTTTATTGAAATTTTTTGTTATTAAGGACCTTTTATAATAAGGTTAAAGTCCTAAGTGCCCTGAGCTTGGTTAGAGTTCAGACTCTGACTTTGACAGAAGAAAGCTAGATCTGACTCCTTAAACTATGTTCCTGTCGATGTGGGTTTGTTGGTTTCAAATTAAGTAGAATAGTTTAGACGTTGGATTTTACACATTTCATCAATTTGTTTAACATCCTGGTACTTTAGTTTCACCTATTTTGAAATTAAAGTATTGAGACATATCATATAAAAAATTAATGAAACTTGAGGGGAAACGGTGTCACACATCAGTGATAAAGAGATAAGTAAGGTCCTAGATCCGTGAGTGGTTAGCAATAGGCTAACCTTGAAATATGTCAGTTTGGCTCCAAGGTAGATAATTATTAGATTGAAAAAAAGAGAATATATATATATATATATATATATATATATATATATATATATATAACCACCGCGTCTTACCACCTGTTCGGGTTGTAAACATACGTATTAATCACGCTAATGGTGTAGGGATGAAGAAGGTTGAATTTAAAAGAACCCGCATTTACGTGGGGAAAGAGTGGAAAGCCATTTATGAAAAACCACTCTCAGTACACTCAACAGGGATTCGAACCCCTTATCTATCCGTCATCGGCAGTCGAGTCTATTGCGAGAGTGACGCCTTGGACCATGCGGCGACCGAGGCAGGCCACAAAGTAATAAACGGGCTGTGCGCACCGAGTTTAATCTGAAGGGGTAACAAGCAGTCTTAACTAGACCTATTACACTATGGCCCAATATGATAACCTGCGCCATAATGTAACCTGTCAAGGTATGCTTGCAACAGACGAATTTTGACAGGAAGGGCCTTATCGGACAGCTAGACAAGCTACCGGGTTTACCATTTCCGTAATCATACTTCATTTAATGTGATCTGCAGTTGTCACTTTTGATAGATATCATCAGTGGCGGATTGAGTTTATGGAGGAGCCCCCCTCAACCCACCCCCCTTCTAACTAAAAATTATATTTTTTTAAGTATGTTGGTGACCTGGCGGTCTAGGGGTAAGGTGTCGGACTTCTGTGCTGGAGTTCGGTGTTCAATCCTCTATCCCGGCACATATTTATCTGATTACCAAACCCTTCCTTCACCTCTTACAAGACATCTTGTGAATGTGGGGAATACCAGGCCTCCACCGTGGTTCGGATTCCACGTTAAACTGTAGGTCCTCCATTTAATCTCACAATCACCCCTACCATTACACATTAGCGTAAGTGCGTATAACCCGAACGGGTAGTAAGACGCGGTGCTAATAATAATAATAATAATAATAATAATAATAATAATAAGTTAAGTATGTTAAACTAAAATGCACGAATTGTAAAATACAGGAGTATTTGACATTATTTTAGCGTGAACCATATTTTCAAATAACGCATCGTAGAATTAAATATCGCGTGAGAGCTGGACGTCTCCGGGACAATTTATCGCTTACCGAGCGAGGCAGCCCCCTTAGTTACCGAATTAAAAGAGACGAGTTGGGGGAAAATCGGTAAAAGAAATGTCATTCTAATCACATCGGAGGGTGAGAATAGAAACCCCGCCCCCCAAACAACAATTTCCAAATCGCAAAGGAATATTACAAACGTCTGTTTGACGCTCCCTTGTTTGATTGGCTTCCAGCTCTGACTGTCAGAAGCGACCCTCAGATAAGGTACAGTAGCCGCAGGGCTTCTTTGGTGCGGACTGACAGATGACAGATTCGAAAAGTTACCAGAGCAAATTATCTATCTCTACGGCGAACCAAATGATCTACAAAAACATGTGTTTAGCAGCTGTCACTTCTGACAGTCAATATTTAGGTATATACCTATATGTTGACTGTTAGCTGTCAGCTGTCATTCAGCACCAAAGAAGCCACGGGGCTACTGTAGTTGGCTTGTTAATACCTAAGAGTACCGATCTGTAGTCACAGACCATGACCTCTTTTTTGTGGAAGTGTTTATTGGTTGTGGGATGCAAATGGAGTTTGGAAAAGGAGTTGTGAATTGGAGAGCGTGTTTTGTTGTGGAGTAACTATATCAGGCCCTAGTACATTGTGATGGTAGACACAAGGCAGTCAGGCCTGATGTGTAAGTCGAGGGGCTGAAATAAAACACAAATTCATGTTAGACACTGAGTGAGGGATGATGGATAAGTGATTGCGAATTTATGAGAAACGATTTCTTGACGATTGTCAAGTTAGATAGAGTGGATGGGACAAACGTCTGTTTGGAAAGTTCGGCTGAACACATATAAAATTATACCGACACAACGACCGAACTGTAACGGAAACAAGGCCACATTCTGAAATAATAGCACGAGTCCTCTCAGGAACGTAATATTACCTTCCTTTAGTTCGAAGTAAACAAAAGTAATTAATGAATGACCCGAAGTGAACTTCAGGATTAATAATTTACCGTCGAGAAAGTGCAGGGCAAGTTACAAGGTACCGATGGGATTTTCTCATGGGCATTAAATTATACACGGCACGTTATTTTAATGTAAATCACCGGTGGACACGGGGACTAAGACGTCGGTCTACGCCTTGTCTGACATGATCGGCGACAAGGAAGTTGGGGTTTGAATCTCAGCTACGTGTACCGAGGTTTGTTTTATCACCTCGTCTTACTACCTGTTCAGGATATACATATTACTCTAATATGGTAGGGATGAAGACGGAAGGATTTTAGAGGTAATTTACCCGCATTTGCATGAAAGGAGTGTGGGGAACTGTTTAGAAAAAAAACCATACTCAGAAGACCAAACAGGGATTTGAACCACTATCACCTCATCATCAGCAGTATTGAGGCGTTGTTTCATCAACGGTTCCCTATTTTCCCTCCACGCAAACGCTGCTAAATTTCCTCTTAATGATATATTCCTCATCCCTACCTTATTAGTGTAACTATGTGAACGGGTAGTAGGACGCGGAACAAGAAAATCACCCTATTTTAATGTGTTTCCAACAAAACTTGTATTCGGGCCGAACCAGTGCGTGACAATCTTTATTCGCAGTGTGTGTGTGACATAAGCGGTGATGACCTTACCTGTGTTACGCACCTGTTGATAACAAGAGCGGGCAGTAATACTTATCATCGGACGGGGTTTGATCTATATTTGTGATCCTTATCCTTTTATTATACTTATTCTTCTTATATACAGTGATTTAGACTTGTCATGCACCTGGAAAACCGTGAAAAGCTGGGCATTTTGCAAACTATATTAATATTATTGGAATATTTGTTAATTTGGGACATTTAACCGAGAGCTTAAAAATAATGAACGGAAGAATCCGCACTGTTTAAAACATGTCTTATTAGTTATTACCCCTTAAGATGTATTTCCCAAACAATCTTAACTCATCCTGTTTTTAAATTATTATTATCATTAGCAACGCGTCTTACTACCCATTCGGGTTGTACGCACTTACGCTAATGTGTAATGGTAGGGTGATTGTGAGATGAAATGGAGGACCTACAGTTTAACGTGGGATCCGAACCACGGTGGAGGCCTGGCATTCCTCACATTCACAAGATGTCTTGTCAGAGGTGAAGGAGGGGTTTGGTAATCAGATAAATCTGTGCCGGGACCGGGGATTGAACCCCGGCCGCCAGCACAGAAGTCTGACACCTTACCCCTAGACCGCCAGGTCACCCTGTTTTTAAACATTAAGTTATACGACTTCAAACTTAGTCAGTCTAATGAAAAATGACATTTTATTACTCTGGCACTTTAGAGCCCTTCGGGCCAAGATATAATTGTACTTGTACTAAGTTCTCCTAGATATAGAAACTCTGTGTACAAGATGACAAATGTGCCACTGTATTTTTTTTCTTCATAATCTTCAAGGCGACGACGTCGAGTTAATTTGTCGTTGTGTCAAGGAGGCACTACGCACCGTCGATTCAGAGGCCACTAATACCTTGGTTTGCAGCCACACGAGACGTAAATGTCTCCACGGTGGCCTCGGTTCGAATCTCCGACATCTGAATACAAGTTTTACCGAGACATATACGTGCAGTACATGTCACAACGACCTGTAGCCAATAGAGCCCTTAGTTGCTGACCTAGAGGTCTCGGGCTCGATTCCCGGCTAGTACCGGTACTGGGAGATTTTTCTCGGAAGGAATATAATCAGTGGCGGCTCGTAGCTAAAATTAGTGGGGGTGCTGCGAACGCGGGAAGAAAAACAGTGCATTTTTTACTTCAAAGCTGCAAAGCCAACTTTTCTGTTGGTACTATTCAGAATTAAAGCTACGAATATATTTCTTGTTGTTGCTTTTGCCTGGATGAGCTATTAGAATATCAGGTGTTGAACGACCTATTTTCTTAACTGTAACTTTCTCATGGAGAGATAGCTGTGAAAACTTAAGCTGTTGAAGTTCACTTACAGTCACAGAACTTATTTCTTGGGGATGCAAGGCCATGGTTAAAGTTTTCTGTTAAATAAAAGAACTGAAAAAAAATGAATCAAATGGAATAGTTGGAAGCAGAATAATAATCTAACTCTACACTATTCTACAATTGATCACATTCAAGAATATGGTACACGGTTTTTAAGCACAAAACACGCTGAGTGAGAAAAAACTTCATTCCACCACAACACTAGAGCCGGTACTGCGAGAGCAACAGTGCTCTCTCTTCCGGTAGTCCCACCTTCCTCCCCACCCCTCCTATGTGCGCATGCGCACAACAATCAAACACCACGTCGCTGGCACTGTGAAGCGCACAGTTCCATACAAAGATTTTTGTATCTTTTTCATAAACTGGGGGATGGCTACTGAAGTACTGACATTAAGTTTAAGGAATATATATTGTACTACAAAAATAAAGAAAGAATTAAAGAAAAAAGGACTCATATTAAATGTTATCGATAATATCAAGTGGAAATAGGGGGTGCTGCAGTTCCGCAGTGCCTATACACGAGCCGCCACCGAGTAAAATTCCCATGGTCACCACGGTTTGGTTAGTTAGGCCTAAGTTATTTGTCGTGTCATGTTCACTGTCATCACACTACCCCCTTATCGGGACATAGAAAGCGCCTCCCCGGACAGGGTGTACTATGAGTGAATTCGAGTGTCTCCTGGGCAACGGTACATTAGTACTGGCTAATCTTTCAGCAAGCTGAGCTACAGTGGCCCCATGGCTTTAGCAGCTGTCACTTATGACATGTCAGTCAGCACCAAAGAAGCCATGGGGCTACTGTACATATTGTTAATAATTGATAGAGTGGTCGACCAATAGTCCAGGAGTTCGATCCCGGCCGGTGTTGACGGAGATATTTGCTAGTATATTATGTAAACATGTTCTTTCTTTGATGAAATAGAAATAAACTTTTTTTTCTCTCTTCTTAACAACGATAACAGTTTGCAGTATAATTTACTGCTATTTTATAGGTTCAAGTGATAATATTTATAATCCAATTTTTATTGGAAGAACCTTACAAAAAGCTAGGAAAGTGACTAGATCTGTTTTTCACGTAGTCATCTTTCAAGCCATGTTATCTTAAGTTGTGATTTTTGATTAAAAAAAATTATTATCAATACCTATATAAAATATCACTAATAATAAAGGTAAAATGTTTTCATTGTTGACAGGAAAATAAAAGTTTTTTTTATTTCTAAAAGTTTCTTCCTACCAATACAATAGTTTGTCTATCTATACATTTTATCATCTCGGTATTAATTTCTTCTATTAATCACGTTTCAAAGAGGGTTCGTTAAGTTATATAATTTTAGTAAGAGAGGAGAAACTATTCCTACAACCTATCAGATCGCGAACATATGAAGCAACACAGTAAATAGCGATCTAGAATAATTATTGTACACAGGATAGAACTTCCTCCTCATATGACTGACTGATTTCCTGTTTCCGCGCACGTAGCGTACATTCATGTCACTATTCAAAGGAACGTACTAGGATTTTTGTGGGGGAAAACACAAACAATATTTTTTATGGTCAACATTGACAAGGCCGAAGTCGGGGGGGTGGGTTGTATTGTGTGTGTGTTATATATATGGATGTATTTATAGTTCAAACAAAATCAAAATTAAGGTACAAATACAAATTAGGGAGCTGTGTTACCATAAAAAAGCACTTCAGAGAGCTTCTATAATTGTTTATCATTTATCATTTTTTCCAGCCTCTGGCAATTGGGGAATGTGGCCACCATACCCCCCGCCCCCTTCTGAAATTATTGGCTGGCTACGGTCTTGAACATTGATGACATTTTATTATACGACTAGTGTTATTTAATAAGGGTGACCTGGTGGTCTAGGGGTGAGGTGTCAGACTTCTATGCTGGCGGCCGGGGTTCAATCCCCGGTCCCGGCATAAATTAATCTGATTACCAAACCCTTCCTTCACCTCTGACAAGACATCTTGTGAATGTGGAGAATGCCAGGCCTCCACCGTGGTTCGGATTCCACGTTAAACTGTAGGTCCTCCATTTCACCTCACAATCAGCCTACCATTACACATTAGCGTAAGTGCGTATAACCCGAACGGGTAGTAAGACGCGGTGCTAATAATAATAATATTTAATAAGTATTGACACCTGCAGATCACATGACTTGACGTATAACTATGTGAAAGTAGATATATATTTATCTAGCACTGCGTCTTACTACCCGTTCGGGTTATACACTTAAGTACTAATTAAGCTAATGGATTAGGAATGAGAAAGGTTGAATTTAGAGGAAGTGAACCCGCATTTGCGTGGAGGGAGAGTGGGGAAAACCATTTAGGAAAAAAAATAACCCCCAGTTCCCCGGACCAAGATTTGAGCCTCGATCTCTCCGTCCTCGGCAGTCTAGATCAACACGAAACTAGCGCGTTAGATGACTACGCCACAGAGGCGGATGAAAGTAGATAGGTCTATAGTAATGTTTCTAGCTGTCAGATAAAAAGATCTTCTTATAAAAACTGGTTGGTACAATGTGATCAACCGCCCTGAATATACAGTCCAATTTTCATAGGAAGAACCTTATTTGAAAGCTAGAAAAGTTACTAGATCTAATTTCACATATTCATTCATCATAGATAGATATTATCAAAAGTTACAACATAACACTAATAATATTGTAAAATGTTTAATATATTGACTGTAAAAAATGAACTTTCTAAAAAGGTCCTTCGTATGAAAATCGGACTGTAGAAAGATAGAATGCACGTAAAAAAACTTTATCGTCGGAAATTCTATCTCCTTTGCAACCAGATATATCACTATTGCTAACAAGCAATAGTATGTGGGCCCCTACACGACCACGGAGCCCCGTTAAGCCCTTGGGCAAGGTTTGAAAATAACAGAGTTAAACAATGTACAAGCTATATCAACGCACCTGTAGTTTTGGGCGAAAGGCAGCTTGCTGGCGTGAACGGCGAGATACCAGGCGAAGGATAACCGCCGTATCCGTCGCTGCTGCTCAGATGAGGGGAACAATTGTTGAACATCTCGAACCGCTCGTTGTAGAAGTCCTCCTCTTCGATTCCAGCAAAGTGTCCGCTGGTTTCGTCCGTCACGAGCAGAGAGTCGGGCTGGTACCTCGCGTGGTCCTCGGGATAGTTAGGCATGTAGTAGAAATCAGACTGGGACGACTCGAGAGCCGGCGTCGAAGTGAGGTAGTCAGTCTCGACGTCGTCGACGGGGCAGTGCCGTTTGATGAACGCGTAGTTCTCCAGGTCCCACGGGTCCACGTACTGTCGGGAGGAATTGTTGCTCGTGGAGAGGACACTCGCGTTACACGAGAACGGTTCGTCAGCAGTGTTTAGACTGTTGTAAGGCGGCAGTTCCGAGAAGGGTCGGTGTCGGATAACTGTCGCGTGAGGGGCCCAATACGTCGAAGAAGAGGGACGAGAAATCGGCGGCATGGCTGAGAAGTTCCGTTCAAAAAAAAAAGAAAAAAAAATCCTTTCTTCCAGTACAACAAAGTCTAACAACAATTGAAACCAAAAACACTGCTTAGTGCTTTTAAAACTTCAAAACACAAGTACATTTAATCTTCATGCTCTGTAGAGTTTAAATTCACATTTCTTTTTAAACGAACCCGTTATAAGAACTTTTCATTAAAAAAATAATAATATTCACCCACGAAAACATACGCGCGAGTTTAATATCGTATCCACAACACACGCTACTGAAGAGACAACTGACGATCGGCAACTGCTTGTTTGTTTATTTTTCGAATCTCATCTTCGTTCGCGGCGCGACCGCTTTCACAAATAGGAGGGGAGGGTGGGAGGAGTAGACGCTAGATACATGACAAACGAGTACTGCTCTTCATAGCAACACCCGCGTCCTGAGGCTTTCACATGTGAAACAATAATTAAAAAAAGTAGCACATCTATTTTAGGTACATGGGGGAGTGTGCTATGAAACGAGATTTCTAGATAGAGCATGTAATTAAGTCCAACAAACATGTCTTTATTCTTAGCTTATTATGTTCCATTGTTTTAAGTCATGAGCTTAATGTCAATGCATTCAGTTTTGAGTATGACATTGTTAATCATAAACAGTGGTTGTAGAGAAATTGGTCAGATGAAGATTTAACTATGTACCATATTTAATTAATTAACAGAATATTTCATAGATGACACAAGACAAAATGTATAGTTATAGATAAAATGTCAATGCAAATTTGCTTATGGCAGTTTACAGATTACTATTTCTTTTAATTAAAACATTTTAAAAATAGCTTTACTAATTTGTTTTAACATGGGTACATACTAAGTTTTTTACATTATAAATAATTATATATATATATATATATATATATATATGAATATAAAAATAATATTTATGTGTGTATTTTAAAACGTAAGTGGAGAATAAATTTTAAATTTAGACATGTCTGGCAATTTTGTTGGTTAGAATTGCCAAAGATACCTATAAGGTTATAAATAGTTTGTTCGTCATTACAAGTATACGAAGAGTGTTAAATCTGAATGGTACCAAAAGTTGATATGGAGGTTTGTTGGAAAACTAACAAACAAAATAGCTTAAAAAACATACAATTTTTTATTTCAGAAACCCCCCCTTCCCTCTTCCAGGTAAAAGGAAGAAATCCAACATTCTTACATAAAAATAGATTACATTACCCGATCAGATAAAAAAAAGAAAATTTAAATGGTGACTTTGGCACTTCAATTTAAAAATTATCCAATGACACCTAACAAACAATCAAAACAACTATAAAAATATCAATTTTTCATTTAAAATCACTCTATATACATGGAAGGGCTAGGAATTACCTACTTAAAGAATCTTTACATTCCACAATCAGATAAAAAAAAGATTGCTGTCCTTGAATCTTCTATGGTCAATATATATATGGATTTAAAAATAATATTTTCATGTATATTTTAAAACCTGGGCGGAGAATATATTTTTAATCTAGGTATCTCAAGGAATAACTATAAATATTTTATTCAACAATAAAAAAAAATCTATGAAGAATGTGTTAAATCTGAGTGGTACTGAGAGTCGATATGAAGGCCTATTGGAAAAAAACCATCAAAATAACTCTAAAAATATATATTTAAAAAAAAGAAGGTAAAAGGAAGGGCTCTGACATTCTTACATAAAAATAGATCAAATTACCTAATAAAATATAAAAAAGAAAATTTAAATGGTGACTTTGGCACTTAAATTTAAAGAATATCCAATGACACCTAAAAAATAATCAAAATAACTCTATAAATATTGATTTTTCATATAAAATTTTCTTAGATAAAAGAAAATGCTTGGAATTACCTTCTTTAAGAAAGTTCACATGACATGGTCGGATAAAAAATATAGCTGTCCTTGGCTTTTGTATGGTAAACATATTAGACAACTTATGGATATCATATATATATGTTTTATTTTTAATCTTTTGCTATTAGTTTATATTTATGAATGAGTTTAGAAAACAATACTAGAAGTCCGCACACAAATCCACAACTCTTTAAAACTCATCTCAGTCTGTAACATATCTCTCTACTGAGCCGAGGGTCCCGAATTCGATTCCTAGCATGGCCGAAAAATGTATCATTGGTGAAATATGGGTTTCCCCTTTCACAGTGAAGAATTAACCAGCGGGGGATGTATGTTATGTCGGTTCTAGGTTTAGGTTAGTTTATAAGTTGTGTGCTGATATAATCAGTCAGTTCAGAAAGTGCACTTTAAATACGTCAAATAAAATATTATTATTATTAGCACCGCATCTTACTACCCGTTCGGATTATACGCACTTACGCTAATGTGTAATGTTAGGGTGATTGTGAGATGAAATGGAGGACCTACAGTTTAACGTGGGATCCGAACCACGGTGGAGGCCTGGCATTCCTCACATTCACAAGATGTCTTGTCAGAGGTGAAGGAGGGGTTTGGATAATCAGATAAATCTGTGCCGGGACCGAGGATTGAAACCCGGCCGCTAGCACAGAAGTCTGACACCTTACCCCTAGACCGCCAGGTCACCCTCAAATAAATGAAAATGTAAATCTCGTCTTCACAGAAAATGACCAAGATGACGTCTGGCCACCAGCTTGAACAGTACTTTTTATTTCCTTCACAATTTTATTAAGAATATTTTTATTTTAAAGTTCTTATTCAGCTTATTAATGGCTGAGTCCAACATAATTAGAGGACAAACCTGACAACAGGATGTTGCTGTGGGCCATGAGAATTAAACCGAAAACAAAAATTGATGGGCTGTCTAGAAAATAATATTAAGCAAAAAATTTCCACTTTATATTCTTCATGTAGTAATGTTTAACAATGAGGGGGCTCAGTGACTAGATTATTTTATAGTAATGGACATTGATAAAAAAAAAGCTAATGAGTGCACATCTAATGTAGAAAGCCCACCTAGGGAAAGAGGAAAATGTAGAAAGAATCCAATACACAAAGGTCACATCATCTTTCTTTCTTCTGTCTGCTATAGTAGAAATAGTCACACACACATTTAAACGCAAATTGAATAATATTTTGGCAGTGTTGTTTTTATCAAACAAATAAAGAAACGCCAAAATATTATTCAATTTGTGTTTAAAGATGTGTGTAGCTAATTCTACTTTGGAAGAAGTAAGAAGTCACCTAGATGCATTAGATTCTTCCCATACTTTTCCTCTTTGCTTAGTTAAATTTGTATTTATTAGTTTATTTTTCACCTTTCTTTATTTTGATCAATTTCCAATATTATAAGATCATATAGGTAGTAATTAGTGATTAGTATATTTTTATGAACACAATTATTTGTTTACTAAATCTTTTGCGGGCCAGATAAAATCAGTCTGAGGGGAGGGCGACGGATTTAGCCAACAGACCGAGCCATAGGTTGCCGATATCTGCCCCAGACCATTGATTTAACTTTTTTGTGTGAACCAAATCAGAATTATCTGCGTTGGTGGCCACATGGTCTAAGTCGCTACTCTTGCAAAATACTAAACTGTAGATGACAGGGAAATGTTGATTCGATCATGACTGGATGTACTAAGCGTTGTTTTTCCTACATGGTTTCTCCACTCTCTCTACGCAAGTGCGGGTACATTTCCTCTAAATTCAACATTTCTCATCCCTAATCCCCCTAGGGTAATTAGTACATAAGTATATAATATAAATGAGTAGTATAACATCATACCAATGTGAGAAAGTTAAACACTTACACCAGGGTTACCACTATTTTCCTGATACAGAATTATCTTGTGTTTTTCAGGCTTTCCAGAAGGAGTTCTCATTTTCCCTGACACTTCAGAAAGTAAAAATAAGAAAATGAAATTTGATTTTTCATGAAATTGACTTTTTGTGAAGTTATGCCATTGATGTTTATTTTAGAACAGGATGAAGTGAACCTTGATAGGGTAATCTACACAGTTGTTACACCACCTATTGTTTCAAGGACAGAGAAAAAAATGGGGCGAGGGAGTAGTAGGACAAAATGTCTTTGAATCGGCAGCTTATTTCTTCAGTTTGCTTTTCTTTATATGAAAAGGCTTACTAATAAAAGCTTGTCGTTTTATTTATCAAAAACACAAATTTCTGGTGTTTTTACTATATTTTTTGGTGAAATTCTCTGTGTTTTCCAAGACAAAAATAAAACCCTACTTTATTACTATTTCTAACCAGACACAAAAAAAGTCCATGTGTTGTCCTGGTTCTCCAGTGGTATGGTAGCCCTGTATGATTATCAAGTTTTCTAAGATTCGGATTCGAGAAAAAGTGACATATCTAGAAATAGCCTGTGAATGATTGTTTTCATTCTCTAAACGTCACGGTATAATCGGCCAATAATATTTGGTGATATGACAGGATAAGACCCGCATCGATGGCTGTATGGTTTAAAGCGTCACTCTCGCTATAGACTAAACTGCCAATGATGGAGAGATCTGGGTTCTAATCCTGGTTAGGTGTAATGAGGGTGGTTTTCCCTAAATGGTTTCCCAATATCTCTCCATAAGCAAATGCGGGTATATTTTCTCTAAACTCAATAATCTTAATATTCGCCTCGGTGGCGTAGTTAGCAAACATGCTAGTTTTGTGTTTGTTGAGCTAGACTGCCGAGGACGGGGAGATCGGGGTTCAAACTCGCTCGGGTAAACTGGGGGAGGGGAGTTCCTAAATGGTTTTACACTCTCCCTCCACAAAAATGCAGGTTCACTTCCTCTATATTCAACCTTCCCAATTACTAACCAATTAACTTAATTAGTACTTAAGCGTATAACCCAAACGGTTTGTTGGACGTGGTGCTATTTATAAATAATAAATAAATGAAAGAATAAAAGTTTGTGAAGAAAACTAATTCTATGGACAGTATTAAGGCTTTTATTTTACATTTTAACATTCCAATAAGAATATAAAAAGCATAGAGCTAATCATTTACAAAATATCAGTAATTTTCTTAACCGAGAGCAGACAAAATTTTCACTCCTAACAATGTTTATCACAACAAGAAATACATAGTTAAAAAAATATATCACAAAAAATTAACACAAATAAACAATTCATAAAAATTAGCATTTAAAAATTTGCTACATCAGATAATTCTGTGAAAATAAATTAAACAAGAATATTCATTATTGTTTCCACATAATAAAAAATATATTGATCTTTTATAGAACAAGCAAAAGTGACTAAGCATATAGATTGAAACAAATAATTGAGAACTCTATAGGGCAGCCTTGAGCATATTACAGTGTCACATAATTTTATCTGGCCTGCAAGTTATCTACGCAAAAAGATTTTAGTGCAAAAAATACCAGAATTAAAAAATATACAGATAAACACCAAGCAATTTTAAGAATATCAACTAGGCCTACTAAATTTACATCTAACATTAAATAAATAATGAAAATATATGAAAAAATTATATTCATTTCATTAAGGTATGTTTTATCGGAAAATTACTTATTTTTATATATTGTCTTCCAAATTATGCTGTCTATATAATTTTCTTCTTTTTTAAAATAATAAATTGTGTCAACTGACATATTTTATTTGAATTGGTAGCCCATTTTTATATTAAAATTCTCAATTCTGAAAAAAATTTCCAGGCCTGTTATAAGCTAGTCTAGTAGGTTTTGTTATGGGCCGGGATGCAGTGACAAAATAAATATGGCCAAAACTAAAAGTCCAGGCCTGTTATAAGATCAAATTTTGGATTATTAACAATGTCAAGCAAGCTTCAACTAAGTCCAAACCCAGGGCTGACCAGCCTATGGTGTGTGTGTGTGTGTGTGTGTGTGTGTGCGCACAAAGAATTTCTTGACACACAGCATTTAATGCTGTCCAAAATCAAGCATGATCAGATACACCCAAATGGATTTAAAAACACGTTTAAAGTTATAATTTTAACATTTTTAAGTTAGTAAGACACAAGAGAAATAAAACAAAATAAAAGATTTTCCTGAAATTAACCAGTTGGTCTTTTAAATGCGAACTATGGTCATTTTTGTTGAGTCAAATGTGAAAACATTAAGAATATTCTAATTTGATGACCTGGCGGTCTAAGGGTAAGGTGTTGGACTTTTGTGCTGGGGGACTGGGGTTCAATCCTCGGTCCTGGCACAGATTTATCTGATCGCCAAACCCTTTCTTCACCTCTGACAAGACGTGTATTAATCACAACTTGTGAATGTGGGGAATGCCAGGCCTCCACCGTGGTTCGCATCCCACGTTAAACTGTAGGTCCTTCATTTCATCTCAATAATAATAATAATAATAATAATAATATAATAATAATAATAATAATAATAATAATAATAATAATAACAATAATAACAATAATAACAATAATAATAATAATAATAATATTAATAATATTCTAATAACGAAAAAGTTCCCTCTGTCTAGGAAATATATTTCCCTTACCTAAAAAGATTGGTAAAACTTTTATAACATCCATATTGTGTTCAAAAGGAAATATCTAAACATATACAAGAAAAAGAAAGGAAAACAAAATTTAACTAAACCAATCTTTGGTATGCGATAAATAAATTTTAGCTGTAATTTTTATATTTATTGCACCAACCATTTAAATCAAGGTGTTTTTTTTTCAAAAAACCGTTTTAAACAAAATTACATATTTTATTCACCCAGTGGTAGCGAGTGGTCAGCGCTCCTAGCAACCACCCAAGGGTCCCGGGTTTGATTCTCGTCTGGTACCATGGATATTTTTCTAGGAGGAATTATACAAGTTCAGTCGCCAGGGTTTGGTTGGTTAGGAAGAGTTTCTTCTGGTTCCCCACCCTCATACTCACTCACCATCAACTCATTTCATTGGGATGTGGTAAGAGCCTCCACGGAAAGGATGTACAATTAGTACTGGCTAATATTTTCACAAATTGGGCTACAAATGGTGTATCCCAGAGGCGCAATATATATTATATACCTTTTTTTTTACTGAAATCCAACTATTTATTTATTTAATGAAATCAAATAATTATATTTCCAAATACTGCTGCGAGTTTAAATAGAGTGGTACATTGTGTTGCTTATAGCTCTGAATCATACTAACTATTCAGGCTATATGCATGTCTACTAATGGGTAAGGGATGAGGAAGGTCGAATTTATAAGAAGTGTAAACACATTTGCGTAGAAGGAGTGGAAAGCCATTAAAAAACACCCTCGGGGCACCCGACCAGGATTTGAACCCTTGTCTCCACGTCATCGACCGAATTGTGTTCACAGGTTTACTAGCTGTGCAGTGGTTGGGCTAATTCTCGAATTTGGATCAAACGTTTTACAGTTCCTGCTACAAAATTGTGACCTAAGTGTCCTGTTGAGGATCAGCTGTGTAGAATTTTCCAGAGTAAACCTCCCTTCTAGGTACAACAGAAGTTGAGAAAATCAATATTAAAGTAATAAAAGAAGTGAGCAGCGAGTTCTTGATCGATCTGTTCATACTTTTTATTTTGTTAGTGAAAGAACATTGAATAGTTTTTTGACATAGAGAAGAAAATAACAAAATAATTTAATAATTATAGTAAACTAGAGCCCCCCGCATTATTATTTTCAACACACATATTGAAGAATCATCATAGACGTCTACCATAAAATATGAGTGACTATCGACATTTTTATGAGGAATAAATTAAATTTAAAAAATAAAATATAGCCTATGTTACTCAATGATAATGTAGCTTTAGATTGGTGAAAGAATTTTTAAAATCGGTCTAGTAGTTTTTGAGTTTAAAAATCAAATCTTTCCTCTTTATAATATTAGTGTAGATATATAATTTAACAAATAGAATATATAATTATAAAAATTCCATTACTTAATTTTGCTACTCAAAAATTCCTATGAACACACATTCACAAAAAGGCTCGTCAAGCCCCTAAGACAGTGGTTCTCAATCTTTTATTGTTCCCGGCACACTAAACATGCCAGTTGGCGATACTACGGGAGATTCGAGCACGCACAGGGATACCTCTCTCAATTGAACAGAGAATGCGCTTGTGTTTGTCCTCCCTTCAACCACGAATTGAACTTGTGTGGAAGAAACAAAAGATTATCATTAATTAATAAACTGATTTATTTCTATAAGGAAAACCTCTTTTCACTTTGAGGTAATTGTATTTTTGGACAGTCAGAGGATTGGGCGGTGAAGATCAATTTTCTTCAAGAGGGAGCCATTACCTCTTTGTCCAGTGTCAGCAATGTAAAAGTGTTAATTGTGTTTTTTTCATTATTGTGGTCGTTCCTTTTATATCTTTTCATCCTCCTTTCCTATACCTTCTTCCAAAAATAATACAATCAATTCTTTGACTGTAAGCAATTATGTTCTCTGAAAAAAAAACATATTAAAGCTTTCAAACTTTACTATTGAATAAAACTTCTTTTAACTATTTTTTTTATCAATGATAACATAACGGGCATAACAGAGAAGATTTTGTGGCACATTCTTTGAGAATAACTGACCTAAGGGTTAAATTATTTATTAGTATAGTTGTGGAACTAAAAAAAACCCAGTTATTTCATACTTACATTTTCATTTAACATTTATAAAAAATATGTAATTTTTTATAAGATTTAATATTCAAATGCTCAAATCACAAATTTTAGCAACTCATAAATGAAATACTTTTGAAATATTATTTGTTCAAGCTAAAATGTAAATAACAACTTAATACTTTAGGTACTATTCAAATTAATTTTTTAAATATTTTTTTTTACAAATGTTGAAATGCCAATTCAATTGTCACAGCACTTTGGTAATAAATCTTATAGTTTTAAATTTAAAATGGCCAAAAGAATTGTCAATAAAATGTGTATAAATCCTTCCTCGCACAGGAGAGGGGGGTAGGGGATGGGGGAACTTCGATAATAAGTAATACAAATGCAAATAAAACCGATTTTGTTATCGCTATAATTTTAAACATTATAGTATTTCCCAACATCAAATGGAGCTTCTTGAGAAGGCGTTTTCCAAACTTTGGAACGAATGGAGCATACCCCTTTCAGATCCATGGCAATGATCTTTCGAGTTCTTAATGCCATCGAGTAAGTAGTTTACAAACAAATATCTTATCCACTCTTGAAGTGATTTATTGTGTGTGTTGTAAAAATATAACTAAGAATCTCATATACATTAATATAATTAAAAATTATGATAGCAATGTTTGTATCTTTTTTAAAGTGACTAATGAATTATTTTAATTTTTTTTTAACCAGATTTTCTGATAAGAACCCAAGAGAAACAATTTAAATATAAAAAGGTATCAATACTAGTAGCCTACACAACTTGAAAACATGACTAAAATAATTTCAACTAAGATATAAAATAATTTTAGAACGGTACATACATGAAGGAAAAGTATGCTCCTTGAATATTTCGCATTATTGGTGGGAATAATAATGTGGGAACATGGAAAAATAATACAATTAAGTGAAAAATGACAACCCGGACAAGAGAATCGAACCTGGGCCATTTGGCTTTGCCCGCCAATGCTCTACCACTGAGCCATCCTGGTTTGTCTCGTATCCAGGGCCATCCTCCACCAGTTGTTGATGTATTGAGTCCACATGTGGTAACTGTCGAACAGGGTAAAATACATTTCTTCATCCTATCTTCACAGCTACACATTTTTAATTCTCAGAAATATTCAATAACTTTTCCAAAAATGTAGTTATAATTTTTGTTGTTTTCTGTGATCTTTTTGATTTTTTCTATCTTAATTGTAAATAGTAATGTTTCCAAGAATTTAAAATCACATGTAATTGTGAAAACAATAAGTTTGAAACTATGAAATGTGCGTGAAGAAATGCAAGGAGCAGTTTATTTGATTTGTATCCAGACCTAGCCCAACTTTCCTTTAAGTATGGCTTCCATTCATCATCATCATCATCATCATCATCATCATCATCATCATCATCATCATCATCATCATCATCATCATCATCATCATCATCGTGAAGTTTCCAGCCACTGGCCAGATCTGTTTGGAACATAAGCCCCTCCAACCTATTCTTTATCCCCACCACCTGCCCCCTCCCCTCAACACTCCTACCACCTACCCCTTGGTCTTCCTATTGGCCTCCACTTCAATATAAAACATCATCTTTAGTATCTCCTCCCATGGATGTACCCACCATCTAGACCTATCCTGTCATTCACTGGCTCCTCCTTAACCATCCCTCTATCCTGTTACTCACTGGCTCCTCCTTAACCATCCCTCTATCCCGTCATTCACTGGCTCCTCCTTAACCATTCCTCTATCCTGTCATTCACTGGCTCCTCCTTAACCATCCCTCTAACCTTATCCATTCTTATCACTTCTATAGTACTTCTCAAAAAATACATTTCACAGCCTTGAATTCTGCTCCTATCCCGTTTCTTCACTACCCAAGTTTCCGCTGTGTATGTCAATATTAGTACATAGTGCATCTTGTAAAACACTACTTTACACTTCCTCGGTACATCCCTGCTCCAAATTATACTTCACAGTTCTGAAACAAAAAGTTTCTGCTTGCCACCCTCCCTCAATTATTTATCTTTTATTTCTCCCACTCCTAAGGTATTTAAAACTTTCAATATCTTTAAATGCTCCTCACCTAATGTAAATAATCCCATTTCATTACTTCACAGTGTTTATATAATGAGAAAATGACAAATGTTTTGTTTCAAAGCATAAAAAGTACATCTCTATTACATGGTGGGAACTAAATTGTATTTGATAACCAGAGGTCAGTAATTTTATTTTATCTATTTGAGGTATTTAACGTACACTTTCTAAACCGACTGATTATATCAGCACACAAGAATTTCTATGAGCAAAAGAACCAACCAATTTTACTTGGAAAGGTATTTTCACATATCTTCCAGGGTTCTTTTACAAGCCATAATGGACATGGGGCCGACGGCTTTACTTCCCCTCCGAAGGAAGGTCAGTAAAAATTTGATTTTAAATATATAATGATATAACTCTATAAGGAAAACCTCTTTTCGCTTTATGAGATAATTGGATTATATTTGGAAGAAGGTATAGGAAAGGTGGATAGAAACATATCCTCCCTGATGAATTCCGATAGAATTAAACCTAGGCCGGGGGATTGGGCGGTGACGATCAATTTTCTTTAAGAGGCAACCATTACCTCTTTGTCCATTGGCAGCAGTGTAAAGTGTGAACTGTGTTCTTCTTTTCATTGTAAGGGCCATATTGTGTTCGTCCCCTTTTTATATGTTTCTATCCACCTTTCCTGTACCTTCTTCCAAATATAATATAAATATATAATGAGAGATTACATCTGGACATGAGAAATAAACCTGAGACTTTGGACTTATTACACCAAAGGTCTTGACTTTGATTTTTCGTGGCCAGGTGCCATTTTTAGACATACATTCAAATGAATATTTGTCTACTGCAGTTGGCTGCAAAAAATGTTAATTTCAGGCCTATATTGTAAAAAAATATATAAATTTGTAAACTACTCTTAAATTGTATTGCTTTTCTGCTGTATTGTCATCTAATCAATGAATGCTAGTTCAACAAAGAAATAATTAACAAGTAGTAATAGTTACACAAAACGTTTAAGTCAGTTTTTATTTTAATTAAAACTAATTCAAAGATTAACACATATTTCCAATTTATGATATTTTTAAATGAGTGTTTGTTTTAGATTGATTTCTTTAAGTAGATATTGTTTTTGCACCCAAAAGAGTGTTTTTTTTAAATCATAAAATAACTCAAAAGCTAATTTTAAAACCTATCATTATACATACAATACATTTAGAATACCTTGACTATAGTTTAACTTTTAGAAATGCTGACTTGAGTGTTTACATTTTAATTATATAGTTTGCTATAGCAAATGTTCAATAAGAGTGTAATAAAGATAGCTTAAGAACAAATACAACTACAAGAATATTAGTAATAAAATATTTAGAATATATACATTTATGTAAACTAGTTCTAAATTGTATAATAAATACTGAAACCTTTCAAAATAAATACAAATAAAACAAGGTTGTTCCTCCATTTTCAACAATAATTTCAAAATGCAACCTCTGTACCATTCAATCAAATATTCTTAGCTAATCCTAAACACTGCTATACTAATTAACAACTTGTCTGTACATTTATAAAGAATAATATAAATATTGCTTTGTATTAAAAGTCTTATATTAGACTGCATTAAAAGCACCATTTAAACAAAATATCTCATTTTGAACATACCCAGGAATCACTTATCAAATTTTAGAAAACATTTTGTACTTATGAAGCACTGAATGTTAAAATCAACAAACACACCTGTTGATCAATTTGTTTTCTTAACCTAAAAGTAAACATATTAATGCAGCTAAACCTCTCCAATCACTGAACATATATATCAAAAGCTCTAATTGAACAACAAAAGGCCCAATCAACGAGTTTATTTAGAGGATAGATTCCAGGTACGCCAGATAACATACAAACTTTTTTTATATATGCATAATCACCTAAGGCCAGTTTAATAGTCAGAATGAATACAGGACAACAACTGACTACTTAAACTCAAATGGAATAGGCCCATTCCATTCTGGTCTAGGTAGGTGTCGTCAATGTGAATAGAAAGGTAGCGCCACCTGGAGGCCAATACACAGGTGTTATATTTTAATACAAAGACATCCACACATACATATGGTTTAAAATAAGTAAAGTGATGATGTTAATATACATTGGTGTGTATTTTAAAGGTTTATTATTTAGAATTTCAAAATGTGACCCGATTATACTAACAAGCTAGTTTGTCTTCCGTTTAGCTCTTTGTTTTGCGCCGACTTGTTCACTGAGTGAAGTCACATGTTCAGCCAATCAGATGTCTTTCTCCATCTGGCGCTACCTTCTATTCTCTTTAAATTGGGTGTCATCCTGTATTTGGTATAGTCGAACTTGACGTGAGCTCAATCTGACTTTTAAACTGGGCCTCAACTTAAAAATGTGTTTAGTATAAAATGATAATAAAATTAAGCAAGAGAGTGATGTAGCAATAAATAAATAAATAAATAAATAAAAAGAAGCGCAATGCTAGGCAGGCAGACAAACAAACGCAGCAATAGATGACAGGGAGGATGAGGTTTGAATCCGGATCCGATGTAATGAGGTAGGTTTTTTTTTTGGTTTAATGGTTTCCAACTCTACCTCTACACAAATACAAGTAGATTTCCTCTAAATTCGATCTTCCTCATTCCTGCTCCATTTATGTTAATATGAGGAGAGGTCAAATATAGTGACTTAAAGCTCTTTAAGGAATGACGAGATCAAACTTATGTGATGCTGCATGCCACAAAATGTGTCACTAGCCAATTATTAAGTGCCGGCAAGACATGTACAGTACATTAATTTTGTCACCACATCATGGATAGGATAAGAAATGAGGGTGAGAGGAATAATTAAGGATAAAGACTAAGGTGTTATGGTTAAGTGAGGAGAATCGAGGAGAAGATACCGAGGAAGATCTATATTTAAGTGGAAGCCAAGAGGAAGACCAAGGGACAGGTGGCTGAAGGGAGCATGAAGGAGAGGACTGGGTCACGGTGGAGGAGAGATGGTGTGAAGAACGGCTTTGGAGAGGCCTATGTTCCAAATAAACCCGGTCAGCAGCCGGAAACTGTTCATGATTATTATTATGATTAATAACTTTTTATTGGTTTGAGTTATAGACCTGCATTAATTACACTAATGGAATATGAATGAGGAAGATATCATTTTAGAGGAAATGTATCTGCATTTGTGTAAAGGAAGAGTGGTCGAAACCATTTAAGAAAGAACCACCCTTGGGTACACCCCATTCGGATTCAAATCCTGAGCTTCTTGTCACCCGCCCCGCAGTTTGACACAAGAGTGATGTGAGAGACAATTCTAACACCGATACAGGTTGGTACAATCTCGTGACGGGGATATATCGCAGTCTAGGACAACTGGGCGCTCGCGAACTTGGCGCTGGTAAGACTGGATGCCAAGAAAGTTGGGCACTAGTGTAAAAACATACATAATGTTTTTTTTACTAAATATTCATTTTTGGAGTGGTTTTAAAAGTCGTTAATAAACAAAGTAAACTAGATTTGTGTATATTTATAAAGTTAGACTACTTGATATTATAAAATTTTGAAATTTTTTATTACACAAACAAAAAAATATATATATTTTTTGCATGAAATAAACCATGTAAAGATGAATTAATCTAACCGGCGCCTAGTTGTTTGTTTAAATTTTTGACAACTATAACATTTAAAAAAAATTACCGTGGCTTCCCAGTGCAGAGTTTGCAAACACTCAGTTGGCCGCGCCCAGCTGTTCAGATCCGGATATGTTTATAAGTGTACTACAATCTGCACATTTATAATCCTTTCCACTACATCAGTCCTTACCAGTTGAAGAAAAATACATTTACTTAATTTCAGATAAAATGTATCATATCTGACATAATTCATAATTAACTACAGAAAAGTGAGCCCAAATTCCTTCATATTATATTAACCTGATTAATGTTTCCTACTAATAGTTTATGTTCGTTACCCTTCACACAAAAACCCCTAAACGGGTTGGGCTGAAATTTCGCATGGGTATAACTTAAGAGGTCCAGTTAACATATAGGTGGATTAAAATTTATACATGCATTTTTTTTCTCCTTCAATAAGGCAATTTCAAAAACTTATTTTTTTGTCTTTTTCTCGGCTGTTACTATTTTATGCAAAAACCACTAAACTATTTGTGCTGAGATTTCGCATAGCTCCAGCATGTCAACATGTAAACTAATTTAAATCTAAATCAGTGATTTTATTTCAAATTGGTGGCTAAAAAACACTGATTTTTGATATTTTTTCCAGCTTTTGTTTATCGGATTTTGATTGGACTAACTTTGAAATATTCCTAGATATATATTTATAAAACATATTCTGTGCAAATAACGCGTAATTAGCTAGTAAATAATAAGATACTTCTCAATGTAGAGACTAATAGCGGCCATTAGTGACTGCAAATGATCTAATGTATGGGTTAAATCAGAGCGCTGCAACTTCGAAAGTGATTAAAAAAAAAGTTACCCACAGATGGTAAACCCAAATATGTGAGGTTTAGCTGTGCTCTCAATGGATCGGTTGCATGACCACAATTAAAAAAAAAAAAATTTTTTTTTTTAAATCTCTTTGCAGGTTTATGATCTAACGTGTTTTAGTTATAGCTTTTTGTTATTACAGACACTTAATGCAAGTAGGGCTATAAGTGCATGGGTTGGAACTCATTCTGAGTGACTCTTGTGCCTTGCCCTCATGACGATAAAACATGCCGACTGGAACAGGAGTCACTATTTTTCTCGAAACAGGCATGTCCAACCTCCCCCCTGACTGAGGGCTGCCATAAGTTCTTGGGGAGTTGGCCATGGGGTCACAAAAAAGATTTATAGGAGCTAATGCCCAAATATAGTAAAAACGTTAACAAATGATTATTTATTTTTAACAAATTTATACATATATACACCCAAGAAACGATAAGGCTGCAGGTGTACCAATGTTGTTTCGCTGGCCATTTCTTACATTTTATAAAACTACTTATGAATCTGTTACCTACTTATTCTGTAAAATGTTTTAAGACATTGGTAAATTTTCACACATTTAAACCTGCTTCGAGAGCCTAGTTTGTTTTTTATTTCAGCACTTTGAAGTATTTCAATATGAACTGGCAGACCACATAGAAAAGATGTGGGGAGCCGCGGTTAGGGCATGTTGGCGTTTTAGACCATGTCAGGAGCTGGCATATATGACAAATATTTAAAATATATTTTTTAAAGAGAGACTTGTCGTCTTAACTCCATATATAGTCGGCCTATAAACAATTTATTTACACAATAAATAACATTGGGATTGAATATCTGCTTTGCTTTGAAGTAAAACTAATGTAAAAGAGGTAAAAGACAAATCAATTCACCAATCGAGTATTTTGCAAATTTAATAATAATTATAATAATTTATTATTTATTAGTGATGTTTAGTGAATTTCATGTTCAATCATTATTATTAATAGTAATAGTAATAAAAATAATGTTTATATTTAACTTTAAATTTGACATTGATTAAAATAGTTATACCAAATAAATATCTAGACTGAGTGGTAGCGATAAAATAAGATATGGAGAGGGCTGTGCCACCATAAAATGATAAACAAATATATTGAGTTTATAATCCAATACTTAATCACCAATAATTAATCATTCAAGTTATTTTTGTCTGTATTCAATTTTTACAAGTACCAAACTAATTTTGTTCCTTAATGTTTAATCGACCCGCACATAGTTTCATTGTTCTAGCAAATACATTTTACAGAAAGAAAATTTCTAAATGTGACCCAAATCCAACAGAATAAGGGAGATACAATATGATGAGTTATAACAAAGCTATTGTAAATAGTATAGTGTAAAAATATGAACAGTTTTAACAAGAGTTTAGACCAAGGATGGGGAACCTTTTGGTATTGAAAGGCCGCAAACCGACATAAACCGGGTTTTCTCATTTTCTCACGTTGTTTAGGTTCAATTTTAAATTAAACTGTAAATATGTAGGGTACAGGTATACTAAAAAAATATACCAGCATGAAATAAGGATTATAAAATATTATAATTCAAGAATCAAGTTCTACAAAGTAGTCTTCTTAGCAGTTAATAAAACCCTTTATTTTATTATATTGTAACTTTGCGCTAACTAAAATAAGTGGTATAATTTATAAACGATGAAGTAACATAGCTAGAAGAAAATGCGAAAAGGCTTTAATGAACATCTCAATAGGCTGTAGGTTCCCCCTTCATTCCTGGTTTAGATGATTACACATAAACCAAACATGGATATGGATTTGAGTGGATGAATATTAAATTTATAAAAAAGAGCCCGTTTTATATACATATACACAAGCAGAAAGTTTTCAAAAGTTTCAGATCAAACTTTTATTGGTTTGATTCAATAAGAAAGAATAAGATGTGATGTTTCCAGGAGGATGTTCTATTAACTACAGCAACAAGAAGACAACTTGATACACATAAACATATTCAGAATAACGGAAAATATATTAGTGGCTAAAAGTCCTGCAAAACGTAGAAGTTTTATATATATATAAAAAATTGACCTAAATAATAAGTTTCAGTAGATACGTTTAGTTATTTTACACACAGAGTAATCTGAACAGTTCTCAAATATTTGGCAGAGGAATCGAGGAATTTGAACAGACGTGTTCAGTAAAGAAAAATGTCCGGCCCGAATCCCTCGATGCCCCTGAGAGATATTTAATAACGGTTCAAAAGTATAAAATTAAACTAAACATATCTACTGAAGTACTATTTTATTTTTATTTTGACCAAACACACATTTTTTGTTATAAAAACTGTAGAAAATGCAGACTTAAGTCCTGTTCCACCCCACTATTAAGCATAATGGGATAAAAACAATAACCATAAAGAAAGATCTGAGTTGAAGATATTCAACAAAATACATCTGCTCGACAATGACGTCCATAACTCTTTCTCTCTTATAGGCGAAGAGAAAAAAATAAATAAATGTGTAATACTTTGTGGAGTCTTTTCAAATATCGATCAAGAGCAAAACACACGCAAATAGATTTTTATAGGAAGATATTCCACTAACTAAAGATGCTAGCTCTTCATGCCATCAAGGAGGGAAGACGCAGCCAGTTCTACGTTCCAGTCACACTTCTGCAGAGCCACCTCACACTGGTGTCTCGAGGCCAAACCCAACCTAGACACAAAAATAAAATATACCTCAGGTATCGGAAAACAACTCGCACGACCTTAGATAATTACAAGGGCTAGGCTGCCATGAGTTAGCAATTAGATGTATCGTTTTGGAATATTGTCAAATTTTTCTTGATTAAATAAGTTAAATCTATTATACAGTCCAATGTTTATAGGAAGAATCTTATCTGAAAGACATAAAAGTTACTTGATCTACTTTCATGTATTCATACATCAAGTCATATGATCTGCAGCTGCCCCGTTTGATAGATATCTATAAAATAATAGTTATAACATTGTAAAATGTTATCAATGTCAACTGCAAAAGAAAAAAAGGATGTTTGTATTTACTAAAAGTGTTTTAGTACCAAAATTCTATTGTAGTGGTGAGTTCAATAAAAACTACATCAATAAGATATTATTACATTATGTATCATAATCTTATGTCGATTACTCGCCCCATGTTTGGGTACTGAGCAGTCAACTACCACGGTAGGCTACACTGTCAAAAATATTAGTATGTGAAACTGTCCTTTTTTCCTTCTTGCAGAAATGTGTGTCGTCATCATTAAAATTAGGTTGTCATTTATACTAATATTATAAAGAGGAGAGATTTGATTTTTTGTTTATAATGGATAAACTCAAAAACTACTGGACCGATTTTAAAAATTCTTTCACCAATATAAAGCTACATTATCAGCGAGTAACATAGGCTATATTTTATTTTGAAAATTTAATTTATTCCTCATAATAATGTTGATAGTCACTCATATTTTATGGTAGAGTCTATGATGATACTTCAATGTGTGTGTTGAAAATAATTATGTGGGGGTGGGGGCAGGGGTCTAGTAATTAGATATATTTAGACCATGCTATTATTGCATTCATTATACTTATTTGGATGAATACTTCTTGGAAATAAACGTTTTCTTTAAATTCACAACTGTATATTTAAGTGGTTTTATTTTCTTCATAACATGTAGAACGATTGAAATTACAATTTCGATGAAGAAATATTGATTAAATGTTATCAACACATTTTAATACTTTCATAATTTCTATAAATTGTTATATCATATTTGGAAGAAGATACAGGGAAGGTGAATAAAAAACATATAAAAGGTTACAAACACAATATGGCTTTTACAATGAAAAGAAGAACACGGTTCACACTTTACATTGTTGACGTTGGACAAAGAGGTAATGGTCGCCTCTTAAATAAATTTGATCATTACCGCCCAATCCCCCGACCTAGGTTTCATTCTATCAGAACTCATCAGGAAAGTTTGAAATGTACAACCCAACTACCTATAAGAGGAAACCACCAGAAAAGAAGATACTAGAGTAGATGGTCGGATTCAAATAGGAAACCATTTTATTTTAATTCAATAGCTAGCTAGCTATCTTAGTACAAGGATGACAACTAGAATGGTTCAATATCAAATTTTGACTTAACTATTTTACATAATTAGGTATTAAAAAAAAACTCCAGCCCAAAAAACTCTTAAATAATAGATACAAAGAACTATATCACTCACAAACACACTTCAGTGGCTAAATGGTTTAAGTGTCACTCTCGAGTTAAATTAGCCTGGTGAAGATGGGGAGATAAAGGTTTGGATCCTGGTCGGGTCTAGTGAGGGTGGTTTTTCCTCATTGGTTTCTCACCAATATTCATCTCTAGCCCACTAGAGTAATTATCAGGTATCAGGGAGTCCACAAAACATATTTTACAAAATTCCGCAGGTTTTCCAGGCAAGATTTTTCAATTTTCCCTGACTACTTTTTTACAGTTTTAATGGTGGATGGATGACTTGTTTTATTTATTATTGATCACATATTTAAAAAAAGTTTGTATCTACTAAACATAAATAGTTTTATCAGTTATTTTAAAAATTAAAATGTTATTTTATTTAGGTATTATTATCATCTTTTGTTTTAGTGTTTAGTTGCAAAATTAATGAAATTTTAAGATTTAAGACATTTTTTTTAATTCCCCGACTTTTCCAGGCTTTCCCTGTCTGTACAGTAGCCCCATGGCTTCTTTGGTGCTGACTGACAGCTCACAGCTGACAACTAAAGGCTTTGAAAAGTTACCAGACCANCTCACAGCTGACAACTAAAGGCTTTGAAAAGTTACCAGACCAAGTTATGTATCCCTACGCCAAACCATTTAATTCTGCAAAAACATGTGTTTAGTAGCTGTCACTTTTGATGGTCAAAAAAGTTAGGTATATACCTAAATGTTGACTGTCAGAAGTCAGCTGTGAGCTGTCAGTCAGCACCAAAGAAGCCATGGGGCTACTGTAGCTAGCATGGGTATGCGTACAATATTAACAGGAAGAAAAACGCATTGAAAAGAAACCAACTGGTTCATTTTCCTAGTTCAAAACTAAAAATATCCTAGATTTCCACTAAAACGTGTGATAATTAACATATTAATGAAACTTTTAAAATATAAATACATCTTTTAAATATGTTATTTAAAATAGTAAAGGAACTTGGCCAATAACTTATGGAAATTCATTTTATCACATTTGATTTTCTTTCATAGTTTTACAAAACTTTGAATTTTTACTAAACCTGTACGAATTCAAGATTTTCAATTGTGATATAAATCCAAAAAATGAAAATAGTTCAAATATAACTAAAATCGAATATTTATGATTGAATCGTATTGAATCGAATATGAATAAAATATATTATAGTTGAAGGTTATCAAACTTAAATCAAATACTAGACTAGATTATGCGTGCAGTATTATTCATGTTTCCAGTTAAAAAAATGATACAGGTTGTAGAGGATGACAAGACAAGTTTTCCCGGGTAAAGAACTTGGAATCAGTGATAGCAAATGGTGGTGAAGTGTGTTGTGAATAGTAACACACACTGAATCGGCTGACAATAGGTACTCATAAGGAAGGAGGGAGGGAGTGGTGGGGATGCCCGTGTTGGTTTGTTTGGAATGTAGGTGCATACAGTGCCGACTATGACGCCTCATAGCGCCATTTGGCATTGCCTACCCCAAGTTTATTACATGGAACTCGCCTTGTATCCCTCCAACGATTTGTAAACTCTTTTACCTGTAGATCTGATTAACGCGGTATATTATTTAATTGACTCCAATAAAAAAACAAGTTAAATAAACCGTGTCTAAATATGGATTAGATTTTAAATATTACAAGATATGCAAGTTTATAAGGTCAAGTAAAATAAAGGATTTTCACTAACTTCTCTAAGAAGCTGAATTGTTAACATTTGTGACTTCTAGATTCAAATTTTGAATTAAATTCCATTAAATTTGGACCTAGGATATTTTGGATTTGAAATTATGAATCTGATAGGAATCTATCATAGTAAAAAGATTACGAATTTCAAATCGAATACGAATCCTCACAGGCTTCATTTTCATATACAAAATTCCGCGCAGGCTTGTTTACCAAATCTATTTTGCTTCCCACCACATCACATTTTGTGGTGACATGAACCGTTCTGTTAAGAGGAGACGACTACCTCGGACGGCAGCATAGTCAACGTGTCACTAGTGCCTCCTAACCTGAGCAACCTGTCCAGCTTGATGTTCTTAGCTGCGGCAGCCACGTCCCAACCCGTGGCCTGCAGGGCTGCTAGACTCTCCTCCTCGCGAGCGTCCCCCACCTCCCGCAACAAGCCACACACCTTGCCGGAGCTGAACTCTCTGTTCAGTGACATCACCTAGAGGCAGGACCGACCGTCACCAAACACAGAGCATCCAGTGCTACCTAAATATCCGTGGCGTGCAACCAACAAGTAGAGGTCGTTTTCGCCTTGCAACCAATAGTGCTTCCTCTATTATTAACAATGTTGACCAATAACAAGTCCACATTAATTTATGTGCTACAAAAAGAGTAAAATAAAATTATCAGGGACTTGACATGCACTTGCTCATGCCAAACAAACTAACTTGATCCAAGATAGCTCACACGATAGTAAATATCTAAGCCTATCAGCAATTTAAAACAATACACAGTAGAACCTTCTTAATCCGAACTAATTAATGTTCTAAAAAACAAGGTGCTTAGGAAGATATTTGGTCCTAATACGGAGGTATTGGGAATGAAGTAGGTTACATAATGATGTGTTTCATACCAAGACCTTATTATGACAATCAAATCTTGGAGATTGTGGTGGGCAGGACATGCAGAGTGAATGAAATAAATTAGAACTGTGTTTAGGGTATTGACTGGCAAGCCCAATGGGAAGACACAGATGGGAGGATAACATTAAAATGGACCAGAAAGAGATGGTGTGTAATGAGGTGGACTGGATATAAGTAGCTCAGCATAGGTATAGGCTGTGAGAAGGACTGGATAGAACTAGCTCAAGGTAGGAAGAGGTGGCATAATTTTGAAAGTGAGGCAATTAACTTTCAAGTTTATAACGCCAGAGAGTAAGGAAGTTATTTTTTGCTACAGGATAACACATTATGTTGACTATAACATGTAAGTATTGAGTGTTAGTATTATCACTGTTGCTTACAATTTTCCTTTAAATTTGAGTTTGTTAATCAATAAGATATATTTCACATGAAGTAGTTTGTACCCCCAACCTGTTTTACAAAAATTGTGTTTGGGCTTTTCGGAATTTTGGATAATCGGGGTTTTATTGGGCTATAAATTATAGGGAAGAAAGCCAATCTGAAAGGACAATTAGTTCAGGCCTCAATAGAAAACAAATAATCTTCTTTCGTAATTCTTCATACGCTATTCAAACTTTTACTCTTCTGATCACTTTCACACAATTTTTAATGTTCAGATTTTTTTTAATTCCAAGATTTACAGAAAATACACTCACAAAAACACAAACAGAAAAAATTGGCTGCATTTGAAACAAATATAAAGAGTAGTCCTATCTTTTTCAAATAAAGCTGCCAATTTTTTCTTTTGTATTTCTTTATATTAAAATGTGTTTTTGAAAATTTAAAATCATTTGAAAGTGATCACATAATGGAAGTGTTAATAATGCGTGAAGAAATTAAGAGGGAAGTTTGTTTTTCAACCAACATCTGACCCAGCCCTGGGCAAATTACAGCCTGTATTTTTGTGCAGCCTACAAACTGACACTATTTATCTGCAAAAACAATTTTAGTGCTTAAAATACCAGAATAAAAAAATTATATATTCTCATAGATGAATATAAAATTTATATTTAAAATATCTGGTGAAAATTTACAAGCAGTTTTAAGAATCTCAACTACTAAATTTATATTTGACATTAAATAAATTATGAAAGATATAAAAAAAAGTTGCATTTATCTTCAAGTTGTTTTATTGGAGAATCACTTATACTCCATTCGCGGTAGGAATTACTCTTTGAAAGGTCATTTTTCCTACCAATATCCTACTATATAATAGATTTCTGGTAGGAAAAAGTCCTTTCAGAAAACAATTCCTACGCTGAACAGAATACTATATATTGTCTTCCTTTTTAATGTGACTATGTATTCTTTTTAAATAATAAATTGTGTCTAGTGAGAAAATCATATTTTGTTTGACCGCCCAATCTTATATTTGAAGTCTCAATGTGACTCTTCAGTCAAAAAAAATTCCCAAACCAATTATAAATTCAGGTTGGCTTCCATATCTATAACCCAAATTATGTTATTTCATAGTCTTTCCACATTATTTTCATACGTTTCTGAGTAATTAGGCAACTATTCATTTTCATTAACGAGGAATTGTTATCAATTTGTGATAGATGACTCCATAAACACTCAAGCTTAGAATCCAACCAAGGTATCACAAGATCTAACTTAGAAGTTTCTATCGAGGTATGTCTTTAATGTCAAAATTATTTTAATCTCGGTGTTTATTTGTGTCAAAAATACAATTTTTAGTGGCAAACCATGCGATGATTAATTTTATTTGAAAATGAGTTATTTTTAAAGGCACTTGCAATTAATGAAAATAAACAATCTTTTTCTTAAAAATAAAAATTCTGAAATGAAAACAATCAAATGAGATGGAAAGAAGTCAGAGAAACAAGACATTTTTAACCTCATGCAACAAACTACATTTTGCATTTAGAGTGTAAATTAATTGTCATACTTTAACAAAAGGTAAGTTCATGTTAATTTAATCATGTATGAATAAATTAATTTCCAAAGCTATAGCAACAAGATTAATTTTTATTTTTCACTGTAAGATATGGCCATCCCTAATTCGTCCTGCGGCAACAGTGTAATATGTGTTTCTCTTTTCAGTGCAAAAGCCATTTTGTGTTTATTTTTGTTTCTGTCCTGAGTCATTATAATTTAAATGAGAAAAGAAGCTTTATTTTTAGTGATATAAAGTTCAAGAAACTTTGGTCATTGATTTAATACTTTTACAATGTGATGATGTTGAGTTCTTCAAATAGTCTTTTGAGTACTTTTACACCTTATTTTTTTTATTTAGTCAAGTTTAAGAAAGTTAAATAAGTTGCAGATTATTAAGACATGCTTCTACAAGATTTAAAATGTTTGTTTTAAATATTGTTCATGTTGAAACATGTAAAATAACTGGTAACATCTTAGTATTCAAAGAATATATATAGTTAAACTGATTTTAAAAAGAAAGTCTTAAATGTGTCTACAAGTTGCTATCATAAAGCTGGATATTTAAGTTTCTATGGGAAATAATGATTTAAAAAAATCTGAATACACTTTCGGTTAAGTGTTAAATTAAGGTAATCATAATCAGCTTTTTGATAAAAGAAGATGTATTTGAAGCTGTATTTAGTTTTAAATAAGTAAATCTGTAAAAAAAAAAGTTTTTTTTAGTTAATCTTCTTCAGGGTTGACATTTTTCGAGGATTAATCTTTAATTTTAATTTAATTTGGAGAGCCCATGTTGAAATATTCATGATTCAAGTTTAATTATTTTACACCCATTCAAGTCAATCAAATTGATTATATTTGTTAGTTGTAAGAGAAATGAAGGAATTTGTGTGGTTTCATTAAATAAAAAGTAAATAAATAAATAGGATTTAGAAGAGGTGGAATAAGGAACAAAAAGCCATTTAAAAGCCATAACCTTTTAATTTTCGCATAGTTTTATTGTTGCATTTTTCAATTCAAACCCCCTCCAACAAAGATAAACAACGAATATACACCAACAAACATATATCACAAAACAAAAAAAACAAAAACAGAACATATCCGTGTAGTAAATTAATTACCGTAAAATGATACAATTTTGTCTTTTTTTGTGATTTTGTTGCTCTACCAAACACAA
>CABFOW010001157.1:0-25725 GCA_902141385.1 Timema californicum | reverse complement strand
CCCCCCCCCTCCCCCCGTTTAATTCCCTCTATCAGTTGATTAATATGTTTATATCAAGCCTAGGATTTATGGTTGTTTTTTTTACAAATATCAAATCTCTTGAATACCATAGGATTCGAGGTTTTGAGGAATTGAGCGATCCATCTCTATAATTATATTATTATTAGCATCTTACTCCCTGTTCGGGTTATATGCACTTACGCTAATATGTAATGGTAGGGTGATTGTGAGATGAAATGGAGGACCTACAGTTTAACGTGGAATCCGAACCATCATGGAGGCCTGGCTTTCCACACATTCACAAGTTGTTATTAATACACGTCTTGTCAGAGGTGAAGGAAGGGTTTGGTAATCAGATAAATCTGTGCCAGGACCAGGGATTGAACCCCGGACCCCCAGCAAAGAAGTCTGACATCTTACCCCTAGACCACCAGGTCACCCTTCAACCCATCTCAAGTTTTACTATAAAAATATTAGATGGCAGCGTGTGCATCATAGATCCAACTAAATATATTGCGAAAGATATGTCAAGAAATGCAGAGAAAAGGGTTTTTGAGATCATTAAATGTGAAATTTACTTAAATTAATTTCAAATAACTGCGCCTTACGATCAGTAAGCATAGTGTCAATCACAAGACAAGGTTACAACATATCAACATTATGTCAATAGCTACTATGCAGTTAAACCCATTTACAATGGTTCACGTGGAATTATACTAAGCCATGCATAATAATTTGACTATAGATATAAATAAGTGAACAAATAAGGGGAAAATCAGGTTTTAACATACTAAGTAGTATCACACAACACAAAAGAAAGTAAAAAGTGCCATAAAAAAAACGTTTTCAAAGTGCTTAATCGCTAGACAACATTTTAATCTCCTCCACAACAAACCTTGTGCAGCTATAACATAGCTTGACAATAAACAAAGGAACATTGGCTTTTCAATTATAACGTAGAATAAATCTAGACTCTACTCACCAGTTTCTCAGAACTAGAGTTTAGGGGTGGCGATGCCGACAGTGATGAACCAACAGGTTGATGAAACTGACTAGCCGCAGCCCGTTTATCAGTAGCCGAAGGAGAACACGACAAAGAAGCAAGGTTGCCACCAGGAATATTTTTAATACCACTATGCATTGATGAAGTGTCTGTGCCGGAAACGTTTGGGGAAAGTCCTTGACTAAACCATGGGGGTTCCAAGGGCGGCAACGGTCCAGACGATGCCCCGAAAGAGCTATTTCTTCCAGACGGTGACAGAGTGCCGGCGAGTTGCGCCTTTTTCATTTCTTGTCTTTCCAACTGCTGAGGGCTCCTGACCGACTGGCCACTGTGGCTTGCCATGGGAATGGAGGGACAAGCAACCAACGACATATTTTCATTCGCCAAGGACTTGTGAGCGCTTTCCACCGGTTTAGATGTAGTCGTTTCATTCCACATTTTGTTAAAGTTTAACATAGACATTTCTTTTACAAGGTCCTTTTCATGACTAAGAGAGGGGAAAGGTAAGCTATTAACAGGAGTGGTTAAAGCTGGGTTAATGTTAATATTATCTGGTTGGGAACTCGTTAAGAGAGTTCCATAAGGGCCTCTTAAGTTTTGATTTGATGACAGATTCAAGTCGCGTTGTAAACTGCCATAATTACTGTTAACAGTTTCTGTAGTGGAGGGCATCGTAGTATTTTGCTGCTGCATCAGCGAGTTAGGTAGACAAACACTTTGCGACCTTACAGGTCGACCCCCCACTGTATCATATTGTCGCAAGTTGACTGACTTTGAGTACCAAGTGTTTTGAACTTTGGAGCCCCATGTCGAAGGTAGCTGCATTTGATTACCAACCGGAAGTAAAGCACCAGATGTTGAAGTTAATGTATCTGAGTATTTAGCGCTAGGAGAGTTTTTATGAGTCAGTTTATTAGATTGTGGAGGTGGTCTCAACATAGGAATTGCTGGCACGGAACCGTTCTGTGAGCTAGGGACTACTTGACCCGCCGAAACATTGTTGGGGTGGGCAGAGAGCATGAAAGAATTTGAAGGAGTGTTCATTAGATTTGCACTAGCTTCCTTTTGTCCTAAATGTTTCTCAAGTTCCGAAATGAATTTTAGGTCTAACAACTTAACTGGAGACTCGTCTTCTTTGTTTGCGAGAGGTTTCTGACTAGAAGAGGAAGACGGGAAGGAACGATTTGGACCACTCACCGGTAAACACACAGAGTTAGACCTATTGAATAAGCTGTCACGTGGCCAAGTGTCTGGTAATGGCGGTGGTGAGAACAGCATAAGTTCTGAATGATTCACTTTAACATTTTCAGGCCATTCTCGACGAGAAGGTATGGTGTTTCCGTGTGGGACAATGTCGGGTATCTCACTGTATTGTTCCTGATCAATATTTAGGTACATACTGGACCCTTCATTTACAGATTCCAGGTTCCTAGCCTCTGTTGGATTGCTCCTGGACTTAAGTGAAACTAGCTCTGGTGTGACGTGAGAATAATATCGGTTTGGACCAAACACCCTAGATGTGTCGAATGGATCTGGTGAAGACAGTCTCCTACTGGAATCTCCCATGTTGCTCGGTGGGATCTCTCCATTGCCATATCGAGAGTATGAACAATTAGCATAAGTGTGTCCACTGCAATCGGCTTCCCCCCAAGATGACGCATCTGTTGAAAAGATAGCTAGTATTAAATAAAGTTGAATTCAACCTCATTAACTTAAATGATAAGGATGTCAAATTTAATTCTTCTATAGTCTACATGAATAATCATGGATTAATAGTTGGTAAGTATGAGAACCACTTTTTCAATTCAAAACTATGGAAAAAAAATTAAGACGAGAGAGTAAGACGAGCAAGCCACAATTGGCAGGGGAAGGGGGTGGGGAACTAAGACTCCATGGCGTGAGCCCGCAAATGATATATACAAGCCTCCTTTGAAAGTACAAACAAGTTTTTATTAACATAAATATTTAATTTTATAGGGTGCTTATGTTTGTTTTGACATTTGAACTGGAACTTACTTTGGATTAACTTATAGTTCATTCAAATACTTAAGATATAGCTTATACACATTTTAAATGTAATTAATAAAATAGTGATAGTTGCAATGCATATAATTTATCATTTAATTTTGTATTTTAACAGTTTATAGTGTTAAAAGTTTTAAATTTAAATTGAAAAACAATATTTATAACTAAAACATTTCTTATGAAGGCTATTTTTACGAAAAAGTACAGCCTATTTTTGGGTCTTTAAGGTATTAATTAATATAATAAATTCTCAGTTTGGTTTGTAAATTTCTTAAAGCAGTTAGTTGAGCTCTCTTTTTTTCTTTTTTGTTCAATTTTGTCTTACTTTTGAGATTCATTTTTAAGTTTCGAGACGAGCTCGAGTTATTTTTTTTCTTTTCCCAATAAAAATATTTTAGTCTCTCGTACATACTTAAGCAACATTTGAAACAGAAATCAAAATACTGGAATGACACTAACCATCCTCTGCCCCATCTATGGGTTCATCCAAGATTGATGCAGTATGGGCCGTGTTCCGCTGCAACGGAGACACCGCTGACGAGATTCTCAGTTGAACAGGGGAATCGTTTTGCCCATCCAAGTCTATCAAGACACCCTCAGAGCTTGTGCGCATTTCTCCGTTCATCCTTAGTGAAAGGTTGGACGATTCAGTCTCCAGAGTCCCTTGCTTCTTGTTCTTTGTTTTGTTACCAGCCTCATTGGTCAGTTTAGAGTACGTGAATTTATTTGCGTTGCGGCTCTTGCTACCTTGTTGTAAGAGTTCTAAGAAATAAAATAAAAATAAACAACAAGCAGAAATGATTATTTTAATTTTAAAATAAATATTTAGCTTATTTTCAAGGCCGCATTTAGAAATATAGTGGCCCTAGGTTCATGGGCTGCGGGAATTCCTCCCCCTTACCAAACCGCACCCAACAAAACATCATACGGTTTATTAAAGAACACAAATAATAATGTTGTAGGCCTATTTATTGCTACTATTTACAGTATGTCCCCTATAATTATCTAACCACTGTGCAAAATGGTTGGGCTAGTCTATTTCTGGCGGGGTTTTGCACATGAATGACTCAATTATCTCAGCCGACAGATGGCAATAGTAGACACAATAGAACTAACAATACACTAGCGCTTTATAACCAGTAAGCTTCAACTACAGTTGGTCTGCTTGGGTTGTTTTAGTGAGAATTATGTTCATTCAAGTTGAAGACAAGTGTTTCGGTTTCACATCCCACGACGTCGATCTCGGAGAGGGCGCTGCTGTAAACAATTTGAGCTTTATAGATGTTGCACCCCCAAAAATCTCGTGACCTAGGCATATGCCTAGTCTGCCTAATGGGTAATGCGGCGCTGCTTATTTTACAAAATTTAATAATTTTTTGTTCAAAGACAAATGCCAATTCTGGCTAGCAGCTATTTTTTTTCTTATCACCACGTGTTACTACTTGTTCAGGTTAACCACATATATGATAGTTACTTTAAAGAGATAGGGATGAGGAAGGAAGAGTTTTAGAGGTAGTCTACCCGCATTTGCGAGAAAGGAGCGTGGGACACCATTTAGGAAAAACCCTTCTCAGTAAACTAGACCAAAATTCGAACCCCAATCTCCCCGTCAGCAATCCAGTCTAACACGAGAGTGTTGGTCACATCTCCCGTATCCGAATGATCTCGATCTCCCCCTCACTCCTCACTTTTATACTCGTTTCAAGTGAGCGACGCAGGGTCAGCGGAAGCCCGAGCGGCAGTGGAGCGAGAGAGGCGACCGGAAGCCTTTATTTATTTAGAGTACAGAATACATGTGGACATTTTAACATTAGAGTTACAAGAAGTTTATTCTTCTGGATGAGGTGCCTCACATTCTCCATCCTCGTCCACGCCTTCGGGATGTGGTTGTGAGCCCTGGAGTCTAGAGGCTACTAAAACTATCCAATTCACAGGACCAAATATAAGGTGAATTTTAAGATGATAATCCACGTGTGTATTACAGTGGATTCACACACACGCCGAAAAACAAGAGAAGAGCAGAAATGTGATGAGCTCTAAACAATATTTCAGACCAATCAGCATTGTCCATTTGGCGAGATTTAAAATTGTTTTAACTTTCCCAAAACTAACTGCCTCATTTCCGCTGTTTCGAGGAAATTTGAAATGATTTGTTGAATGGAAAGTGTGTTCATCGTTCTGGTTCTTTTTAGATATGTTGCACGACACAACACAATAATGTGAAAACAACTAGTGTGACATGTATCTTATGCCCAGGTGTTTATCCATTTGAAACTAAAATAGGTTGATAGAAATTTGTTTCTAGTTTGTGTTTCAAAGTATCATGGGTTATTTCTTGTAGCATGAGAATTACTACCCCATTCACCTTCAAATGCTCTCTACCTTTGGCATAAATATGATTCAAAAAATAAGACTGAATTTTAATTCATCGTCCCTTACTTTTCTTCCTGTCCGGCAGTTTTGGACCCTCTGCTCCTGCCTCTTGCTGTGCTATCCCCAAGATATCGGGAGGTTCCATGGGGTTGCGTAAATATACATCATCGATGAAGGCCTGGGCTACCCCAAGATTTACCATATGGTGAACCATGACCTGCAAACAAAACAAAGTATTTTTCATTATTACTACAATCATTCAATCATTATAAACAACCATTTTTAATGTTATATTGTATTGTAATTGTTAAAGAATATATATTTTTTTCATACAGTTTACAGGTGTGCAAATAGAATACTTGTTTTAAACTTGAATAGTGATAGTTCAAACAAATACCAATGAATATAAATCAAATGGTTTTTTTTCCTAAATATGAAATTTATTAATTAGTAAAATAATTTTGAAAGGGATACTTAAAATGTTGTTGGAGGCAATATGCAAAAAATACTAATAAAAAGCTGGTGTTAAAAAGACCACTTAATTTTATTACTGAGGATATTGTGAAAAGAAAGCGGGGGTGGGGGGGTGGGGGGGGTTCGGGATCCTGTCCACCCCTAGTTTTAAATAGCCTTATGGTAAATAGTACAAGATAGGTAAACTTAATGAAGTATTGGGAAAAAAGAGTTAATAAATTGAGAAAGTATGGATCTCCCTCAACCATCATGCCACCCTGCACAAAGTAGTTGACCTAACTTATTTACAGCCCTCCCTCTTCCCCTATTCTGTAGATAGAGAATGTAGGGTGGAAAAGATCACCATCCTTTTCTCTCACTATCTTTGCTGGCCTTGTATTTCAACTCTACCCTCCCGTCACAGCCCAAGATAATGGAGTTTCCTTTCCAGTTTACTTTAGCTGTCAATATTGTTATTGACAAAGCTTTGTAACTGCCGAAGGTGTGATGAATAGCCTCACCGGTGTGAATGAAGGAGTTCTGAAGCGGTTTACTGATATCTTCCACCACCTTCTTGCGCATGGGGTCTACCAGGCACCGCGGGAACTGGCCGATATGGAACGTTCTCTGGTTCTGACCAACCCACCAGTACAGTTCTGCCCTGTGCAACACACATCATCATCATCATCACCACAAATACAGCAAGTTATTCGGGAAAGAGTATACATGAAAAAGTAGAGGAAGCAAGACTGAGATGGTATGGACATGCAATGAGGATGGTAAAAGAAAGAAAGAACATAATGTAGGCAAAGTATGTAGGAAAAATACCGCAAGGAAGACTGAAAAAGAAATGGAAGGAGCAGATAATAAAAAGTGTGCAAATGAGAGGAGAAGAATGGAATAATAATGATAATGATAATTATTATCATTAGCACTGCGTCTTACTACCCGTTCGAGTTATACGCACTTACGCTAATGTGCAATAGAAGGGTTATTGTGAGATGAAATGGAGGACCTACAGTTTAACGTGGAATCCGAACCACGGTGGAGACCTGGCATTCCCCACATTCACAAGATGTCTTGTCAGAGGTGAAGGAAGGGTTTGGTAATCAGATAAATCTGTGCCGGGACCCAGGATTGAACCCCGGACACCCAACACAGAATTCCGACACCTTACCCTTAGACCGCCAGGTCACCTTAAAAAGAATGGAATATTTTAGAGGAAGAATGATGGAAGGATAAAACAAGATGGAGGCATTGTATTAAATTGACTCGGTCACAGGCTGTAGGCTATAAATGATAATAACGATTATTATGATGATGAATAATAGAACTATTAGTTGGATTTAAGAAATAGGAATAAAACCATTGTTTTTAACTAGAGATGTGTTGAATCCTCATTAGAAATATTATCATTGGTTGAATTTAAACATGGGCCGAACTCACTTTTTCTTGAATCCGAATGTTTATTTTACCCACATATCCTGAAACTCATCTGAATTTGAATCTCGGTAAAAAATGTAAGCGTAAATTGTTAACGTTGCCCTTGGTGTCCCCTTCGATTGTGATTATGTTCGTATTAATTCTGTTGTTGCTTTAGAAAATATAAACTGTACCAAATGTTAATTTTTTTTTGCTATGGCATTAATCCATCTTCAGTTAAGTGAAAAGTTAATGTTTTGGGGTATGCTTGTTAAGTTATTACATTATAATACCTTATAATAAAACACAAATGAAATAATAAATGTGTGTATACTATTCCAGATTCTAAGTTTTTCAATGCTTTAGATTTTAAATACCCTTTAGGTTCTATGGATCCATCTTTATTAGAAGGCATTCTACATTATTATCATTTGATGAGAATAATAAGTGCAGGATCACTATACATATTGCCATGCATACAAAAAATAAACAATGTACCATGTATGAAATAAAGTGCATTAAGCATGTTTATGCCATTAAATTAATACTATAGAACTGTATAAAAATAAAACACAAATAAAATTAAAAACACCAACACACCTTCCTATAGGGTATTAAAAGGTCTTTAATAATGTACATGTGATTTTAAATTTTATATCTGTGCTTCATTTTTCTACAGTTCTATAATATCTATTTGATGAGAAAAATGTATGTAAAAAAAACATATGTAAAGTATTTAATTCGTGCACTTTCTGAACTGACTGAATATATCTGCACAAGATTTAACTTATCTACAGTAGCTCCATGGCTTCTTTGGTGCTGACTGACAGCTTTAAAAAGTTACCAGACCAAATTACGTATCCCTACGTCAAACCAGATTATCTGCAAAAACATGTGTTTATCAGCTGTCACTTCTGACAATCAAAATTTAAGTATATACCTAAATGTTGACTGTCAGAAGCCAGCTTTGAGCTGTCAGTCAGCACCAAAGAAGCCATGGGGCTACTGTAAGTAGGCAGACATGCTACAGGCCGAGCTAAGGAGTCAGACCGTCACGTTATAAACAATGTACCTGTGATGATTGACCACTAACCTTCCATCGATGATAATGATGTTGTCGCCTTGCTCAATAGTCATCTTGTCTGCTTCTTCGAACTTGTGTAGGGCTTTCATGATTGGTGGGAATGTCCTTGAGAGGAACGTCCTGAGCGCTTCAAACGTTGGACGGTCAGAAGGCACTTTAGCCCAGCACTGGAAAATATTTCAATATCGGTCAAACCCTCATTGGAGGGGTCACATTATCCGTCACGCCACTAATGTGCCGGGTCTAACGAGGGTGGTTTTTCTTAAATTGTGACCCACTTTCCCTCCACAAAATGCAGGTACATTTTCTCTAAAATTCAAACTTCCTCATCCCTATCTCATTAGCGTAGTGCGCCCTGTCAAGAATTGAACTTTGGTTTCTAGGTTTGGAGTATGTTGCACAATCTGTGCTGCTGCAGTTTATCTTTGGAAATGAAAGGTACAGGTGAAATAAGGGGAAATATCAATTTTAGCAAGTCTTAACACCTGTTCAGGTTATATGCATATGTACTAATTACCCTAATTAGTTAGGAATGAAGAAGGTTGAATTTAGAGGAAGTGTACCCGCGATTGTGGAAAGGTAAAGTGTAAAACCATTTTGGAAAAAACAAACCTCGGTACACTTCTCTGGGATTTGAACCCTGATCTGTCATCAGCAGTTTATAGTCTAACATGGGAATGACGCTTTAGACCATGAAACCACTGAATCAATCATTAAAATCTTTTACAAAATGGTGTTTAAATATTGTTATTTTATTAACATATTTATTACTGAGAGAGTATTATTATGAGGGTTGTAATGGCACTTTGGAAACAAAGATTTCACAAATGGTTATCTCTTTGAGTGTCTCCTGAGATAGAACCAGTAGCCCCTCACGACCCATGAAGCTGCCAGTGAGAATAGATATAGCTCACCTGAAGCATTAGCTGGTACATTTCGGAAGGGCTTGCCTCTGGTTGCGACAATCTTTCCCCCTCTCTATCCACCTTGCGAAGGATCTGTGTACCGTTCAGACCCATCCAGGGGTCCTCCCCAAACGTGAACATTTCCCACAAAGTGACGCCAAACATCCACGTGTCTGCCGGCAAAATTTCACACTTGAAAATAACAATCTCATCATCAAATGTTTCCAACTTGTGGCTGGGTCGGTCTTCCTCGATCCTACAACCATTCTTCCTCCTTAATTACTTCTATTACCATCCGTCCCCTTGGACACTTTCTGTTATCTGCTCATCACATCTCTTTCTTGGTCACCTTTGCGGGCTATTTCCTACATAATTTATCTCAATCATTCTCTTTGGCATCATCTCCGTTTCCATTTTCATTACATGACCTTACTGTCTCACTTTTGCTTCCTCTACTATTTAATGTACTCCATTCCTGATCCTGTTTGTCCTTGTGACAGCTAACATGCTCCTCACAAACTTTATTTCCATGAACTCCACTCTCCTAGTATTATTATTATTATTATTAGCACCGCGTCTTACTACCCGTTCGGGTTATATGCACTTACGCTAATGTGTAATGGTAGGGCGATTGTGAGATGAAATGTAGGACCTACAGTTTAACGTGGGATCCGAACCACGGTGGAGGCCTGGCATTCCCCACATTCACAAGATGTCTTGTCAGAGGTGAAGGAAGGGTTTGGTAATCAGATAAATCTGTGCCGGGACCGAGGATTGAACCCCGGCCGCCAGCATAGAAGTCTGACACCTTACCCCTAGACCGCCAGGTCACCTAGCACTTTCCTAGTCTCTCTTACATTATATGTCCATGTTTCTGCTGCAGATGTGAATATAGGTACAAATAAACAACACTTCCTTACACTTCAGAGCACTTCTATTATAAATTTAATCTAACAAAAAAAAATGAATAAGTGTGTTGGTAGTGATCTAAGAATACTAGAATTTTCAAACTTGAGTAGAACTTTTAGTAAATACTTGACCTAGAGCTTGACATATTTAGTGATTTGGCAATTTCAAGTTTGTTGTATCATTAAATCAACACTCAATTGGGTAGAGACCAGTGGGGTATTTGTTCGAGACTAAATGGCGCACAGACAAATAAATACTTTTAACGAACCCGAGGCGTGACTGAACTGTCGACTCTTCAAGCTCTCCGGGGCACACCAGGGAAAGGGCACCTTCTTGTGCTCTGTCATAATGTAGCAGTCCTCTTGCTGGGGCAGGGCCCTCATCAGGCCAAAGTCTCCAATCTTCACCTGCGCAAATTCATTAAATAACATCTCACTTAATCTCGGATTAAACCGCGAATAGTGACAAAAATTCTTACAAAGGAAAACATAAAATTATTATTTCTCAGAATAAACCAATTTACTATTTAAAACTAGAAAAAACATCGTTTAGTAGTAAAATAAAGTAAAACCCATGAAAGGATATAAATGACGTGTGTGCGAAGTCCACTTTCATGAAACAAACATAAATCAAACATATGAAATATTCTTGAAGTCAAATTGAAGTTCAAATATATTTTGTTTTAAGATTGAAAAAAAATATATTATGCTTATTTGCATAACTTTACACACTAAAATCACTCAGAAAAAGTTTTATTGTAACATTATTCCTTATCTGTAATATTACACTCTAAGCTACCTTATAAATTCAGTTATTATCATAAAAGGCAATTTAATTACCTCAGATTTTTTTTCATTTCAATATGTAACACATGTAATAGCCAAAAAAGTTATTGATTGAACATAAATGGGTTTTTAAGATGTAAATGTTTTGTATTGACAAGGCTTTGTATTTGTCAAAGCTGGATTTTTTTTTCGAAGTGGAAATTTTTTCCAGAGCCAAATTAAAGTTTTTTAAGCTTCACACTCCCCTTATAAAATATATTCCATAATAGATGGTGGCTGTCCTTAAATTACGTAAAAGGTTTTGGGGGGGAAGGGCGGTTCAGTATTTTCTTACGTTTTCCTTCAACGGGGTTGAAGGGCAGGGGTCAGAATACATCTTTGGTAGAATTTTTTAATCAATGTTTAAGGTGAAACAAAAAAAAAATTGTTGGCAAAATTGAAAAAAAAAATCATTTACGTTTCATTTACTTATGAGGTGTTAATCCTAATTTTACTGCAATTAAAGTGGTCTAAATGTAGATCACTCGCTCTATTACCAATCCTTCTATACAAAATAATCTACTTTAACAAATCGTAAATTTTTTTTTACATAAAGTGGAGAAGGGAAGAATGATGACGAAAAATTTTATGATCCTTTACATGGAATACGGTGAGGGGGTGAGGGGGTGAGGATGGAGGGGTTCAAAATCATGAAAAAAAACGAAAAAAACTTAAGTAATTTAAGGATGGCCCCTAAACTAACCCCAAAAAGATAACACATTAAAATAATAAAAGGTTTGATCCTCACTTTGTCCGCAGCAGCGAGCAGAACATTCCGACAGGCCAGGTCTCTGTGTATGAACCTCTTTGACTCCAGATAGGCCATTCCAGTGGCCACTTGCAATGCATAGTCCCAAAGGGCTGAAATAGCAACATAAAATATCACCTTTTTTTTTTTTTAATTTGACACTACAAACTAAGGCTAATATTTGTAAGCTCTGCAAGTTCTTAAGGATATTTGAGATTTGATAATCTAAATATATATATATATATAATATTTGAAAAGAATTAGGGATGGGACCCTAAAATCCTTAAAGATATTCAAGATTCAAGAATTTGAGAAAATTTCAGATTCGAGACTACAATTCTAAAGATTTTTTTATCAATTTTTTCAAATGAGATTTTTTATAGCTCTTAATAGTGCTCATTTGTGGTTCAGAACCATTCATAATTTTAGGATGAACTTTACAAACAGACCCTAGACCAGTCATTTAACACTTAACTGAATGAATAAATGTTATAATGAATGAATGGATTATAAGAAAGAATATTAACATTTATTTAATATTACATAATTATCATTTATTCTTATAATTACAAATTTTGTATTTTATATTAGTTTATTATATTTTTTCTAATATTAATAATTTTTTCCAAGATTCAGATTAGGATTTGAGTTTCAGGATTCCAAGGTAAATTGGAGATTCATATTTGAGATTCAGTTTCATAAAAAGTATGGCTTTGACTCAACATTAATAAAAATAATTAAAAAAAAAAATTCTAAATTATATTTTAGAGCTATTTTGATGATTACTTATGGTTTAACCCAATATAATTATAGAACCAACCTATGCTTATTATTTATTAAGTTCCTCGCATTAAGACCTGTCTACACACTCCGTATTAGTAGGATACGTGGTCTGTGGTCCATAAGAGATATATGCCACAGAAACTAATTCCCTTGTCTACAGAGCCACGACCCATTAAGTCCTTAGTCACTATCACTCTATAGAGGATGGATCAACTCTAACTTTCTTAGGACTAGTCCTTAGGAATAGCGCTTGTCGTGTTGAGCTCGACTGCTGAGGACGGGGAGATCGAGGTTCGAATCTCGGTCGGGTGAACTGGGGATGGTTTTTCCTAAATGGTTTTCCACTCTCCCTCCACGCAAATGCGCGTTCACTTCCTCTAATTCAACCTTCCCAATTCCTAATTCATTAGTGTAATTAGTACTTAAAGCGTATAACCCGAACGAGTAGTAAGACGCGGTGCTAAATATTATTATTATTATTATCCTTAGGAATACATTTTATCTAAAAGGTATTCCACTCTCTATCCACAAAATGCGAGTACACTTCCTCTAAATTCAACCCTCCTCATCCCTAGGATAAGATTAGCAAATTAGTACTCGTGCATATAGCCCGGAAGAGTAGCAAGACGCAGTGCTAATTAATCCTAACTTGATGTGTGATATCTTACTAGTAATAGGGGAGTGTTGGCACTGTTTCCTCAGGTAGTCCAACAAGCTGCCGAGTGGCGCAAGTTCGGTGATCATCATCATGGGCTGGGTGAGAACCACACCAAACAACCTGTCCAAGGAAAACAACTATTTCACACTCCGCAGCCCAACGCTACAGTTACTATAATAAACCAAACATAGCATCAATTTCAATCAAATAACTATTTGTATTATATTTGGAAGAAGGTATAGGAAAGGTGGATAGAAACATATAAAAGGGTGGACGAACACAATATGACCTTTACAATGAAAAGAAGAACACAGTTCACACTTTACACTGCTGCCAATGGACAAAGAGGTAATAGATGTGTCTTAAAAAGAAAATTGATCGTTACCGCCCAATCCCCCGACCTAGGTTTCATTCTATCGGAACTCATCAGGGAGGAGTGTGAAACGGGCAACGCAACTTCCTGAAAGAGAAAACCTTTTACCTTTTAATTGTTCCTATCTATGTGTCCTATCTTTCTTTACCATTTTTTCTTTTTCTCCTCTTTTGTGTTTTTTTTTGTTTCTCTTTTGCGTTGCCCATTTCACACTCCTCCCTGATGAGTTCTGATAGAATGAAACCTAGGCCGGGGGATTGAGTGGTGACAATCAATTTTCTTTAAGAGACAACCATTACCTCTTTGTCCATTGGCAGCAGTGTAAAGTGTGTACTGTGTTCTTCTTTTCATTGTAAAGGCCATATTGTGTTCGTCCCCCTTTTATATGTTTCTATCCACCTTTCCTATACCTTCTTCCAAATATAATACAATTACCTCATAAAGCGAAAAGAGGTTTTCCTTATAGAGTTAAATCAATAATAATAATAGAAGAATAAAGTATAATATTGCTCTTTGTCTTGCTTTTTAGGATATATATTGTAGAAAATAATAAAATTATTATTAAAATAATGTTTTTCACTTAATTTACTATCATCTTTGGAGGTTTAACTAAACTATATCCTTCTAAATCTAACCAACATGGAGTCTTAATAAAATATACAAGGTTAACAAAATTATTAAATGTAAATACATAACCTGGTAACTTTTACTTTTCACTTAGGCTACGGCCATACTTGCGACCCGGATATCCGCACGTAATTCCTCGCTATACATGGGGTGGCAATCCTACACAACAACAGTCAAGCAAACGTGACCTGGTTACAAATGATAGCGTCTTGGGGTCTACCGTAGGGGTGTGCAAAGCTTCTAAACTTTGATATGGCTTTGAAACAAATATCAACTTCGACTTCTCTTCGGAAAACAAATTCTGTCTCTTACAGTTTAAAAGTTTTGCAAATAATAATATTGATAGCTAAAATACTCTTATTTATGGTCAATAATCACCATTCTAAGCTGTTATATGTGTTACCGATCAAGGAAAATAATTTAAGTAATTGAAATGTAAGTTGTGATAATAGCTTGATTAATTAGAATAAAACAAAATATTACAAACTATAGGGGAATAAAACATTTTCCAAGTAATTTTACTCCATTAAGTTACGTAAAATACCATTAAATATTTGATCAAGCATGAAACAACTAACAAAGAATATTTTATTCGGCTTCAAGAATATTTCAATTCGAGTTTGCTTCGAATTGAAAAAGTGTACTCTGCACACACCCTAGTCTATTGTATAAATAAAATTGTTTGACATTCTAGAGATCTGGTCGCACGTATGGTCGTGCCCTCAAGTGTAGGCATAGGTCCCTCAAATCCTTGAATCCTTAAATATATTTGAGAAAAAATATCGAATTAGAAATTACCTATTAATTGAATTTGTTTTAGAGTGCTAATACTACTCATTGGTGGGTCTTCCAACATAATTATAGGGGAAATTTGACAACCAGACTGTTGTTTTCATTAACACTTTTAACATTTAGTTGTTATTTCTATTTTTTCTTTTATTCATAATTTTACTTTATATTCAAAGGTAAAATAAAGATTTGGAGTAAGTTTCCTCTATTTCTACCTAAATCAAGTTTTTTCCTCTCAGTTTAGTGAGCTGATCATTATTTTTTTTTTAATTATATATTTTAATACATGTTAAAATGCAACTTAACTATCGGGCAGGAGGGATTAGGAATACAATTTAGAGACCTGACTCATCTCTAATATGTTTATTGTTTTAAAAATTTCATATTTTTTTACCTAATGAGGTTGGGGTGATCGAGCTGGTGCATGGCCTGCACCTCCTTAATGAAGTCCTCAAACACGCCTGGCAGGCTAAGTGCGTCTTGTTTCAACACCTTTACGGCCACGGGCTGAGAGCGGCCCGAGGGGGTCGTCCATTCCCCGCGCCGCACCACGCCGAACGAGCCATCTCCAAGCTTCACTGACAGGCTGCAGCGATAAATAGCCATCAGGATGGAGAAGAGCGAGTTTAAACCAACGCAACCCACCGATGTAGTGACTAGTTTGTAACATTTGTTAACTTTTGATTAGTAAAGTTTCATAAAAGAACAGTAAGGAAGTGTCACGGCAATGCTATAAGTAAACATAATAGCAGGCTAAGGTGCTTATGATAGATGACAGGCGTGTAAACAAACTTTTAGTTACGAAGCCTGAAGAAACAAGAGGTCTTGGTAGGCCGAGATGTCCATGGGAGGATAATGTGAAAATAGATTCGAAAGAGGTTGGGTGTGCCATGGACTACTCTAGAGATTCTTAAGGCTAAAAAGAGAGTGATTTAGTTTTAAAAGGATCTTGTCAACACTTCAGGAGTTTAGTGCGAGAATAAACCTCTAAACGCCGAAGTGATCCACTGATGTTGAAACACCACATCTTACTAGTGAGAACATCTGAACATTTTTTAAAGAATTATTAAAAAATATTTTTCACTAGGGTTAAGTAATGAGATTACCTGTTCAGGTTAATATGAATATATTATAATTACTCTAGTGAGGTAGGGATTAGGAAAAAAGCATTTTAGAGGTAATCTAACAGCATTTGCGTGGAAGGAGAGTGGGAAACCATTTAGGATAATTCACACTGAGTAGACCCGAACAGGATTTGAACGCCAACCTCCCGATCCTCAGCAGACCAGTCTAACACGAGAGTGACGCCCTTAGACCATCAGGCCACCGAAGCGGGTGCAGAGTTACCTGATGTCCTTCTCCTGGATGAGACAGGTGAGCCCCGCACTGAGGCTGTCTGCGGTGGAGCTTTTCTTGCTGGCGTTGGCGTTTTGTTTGCTAGTCGTCCCCACGGGGATCAGCCTCGTCAGGATACTCTTCTTCCACATCTGCGCCTTGCGTTTCTTGACCGCCTCCAAAAGCCGTCGGATGCCCGGCTTACCCATCCCAATCTTCTCAAGGTCCTCTGCTTGCACATAGTCAAAGTGTCCCAGGCGTGTAACCTAGTATTCCAAAGGGAGTGTGCCAACGCTGGCCTTTAGTTCAATTAATTAGGGTAAAAAAACAAATTAAATATTAAATCAGTTGAAAAATGATACCAGGTAACAGGAATCAAGCCTGGGACCTTTGTCTTACTGCGCCATCGAATCACAGCCAACAACAAGAGTTTGGCATTTGTGCTGCCTCTCGTATAATATTAAAAATATTATTTATTAAAAGACAAGAAAATATTACTGCCTCATGGAAATGAGCATTAAAGAAAAATTAAAATCACTCCCTAGTCACCAGCAGCCATCTTTAGTGGCCACATGGTCTAAGGCGCTTGCCTCGCAATAGACTAGACAGCCGATGATGGGGAGATTGAGGTTATAATCTTGGTCAGGTGTACTGAGGGAGGTTTTTCCAAAATGGTTCCTCACTCTCGCTCCTCATGCAAATGTGGGGACACTTCTTCTAATTATAGCCTTACTAATCCCTAAACCCATTAGCGTAGTTAGTACATTTAAGAGTATAACCCGAACAGGTAGTGCCACCGTGCTAAAAATAAAAAGTGGTTGTGGTATAAACGATGCTCTTAGTACCTGATGATTTCCGCACGTCCATCATGGACTCAGCCTTAGGATATGAGTGAAGAAAGACCCTGAGCACAGGATTGAGTGGTATAGAGCATTGTTACACTAAGCCCAAGATGTCGGAATCCCCATCTCCAGGTGTGATTTATCTTAGTTATTACTTGTGAATATACTTGCTGCAGCTATATTCGTTACCTATAGCTCATTTCAATATCCCAGGCTTCACTATTCACGTACAATTAATTGTACAGCTGTTAGTTTTCTACAAGTGCATAATAAAGTCTACTACTCACCTGCAAATCATCTCTAATTCTAGTGAAGAACTGTTCCAGTTGGACGTCCTGCAGAAGTTCGTACAGCCACTCTATACCCCCCTCGTCAGCTGCCATCTTTGTTTCGGCTACAAGTAAAAAAAACAACCTTGACTGTGTTATCACACCACAGCACAAGCACTTTCTACATAAAGGGTTGTAACAGCGCAAGACTTACAAACCAGCTTAGCCCACACAAACACAGCGACAATGACCCGGACAAAATAAACACAAATAATACATTTTTGTACACACTAGTTTCCTTACATCCAGTAACAAACAATATAAAATAGTGAGCTAAAGAACGGTCACGAGCACTTAGGAATTACGAATACCTAAGTCGAAGACCGTCTATCTTAAAGAGATGAGTTCAAATTAAATGTTTATGATGTCAATTTAGTCTTTGGAAACACTTGACACACTTAAAGTGTGAAACCTACTACATAGCTTAGAATTATTACTATTATTATTATAAGTTGATCAGAGTTCCTGGGTTCTACCCCCGGCACTTCCCCATTTTCTGTGAAGCTGTGGGTCCGGGACAGAGTCAACTCATCTTTGTGATGACAAATGAGGAGCTACTTGAACAAAAAAGTAGCGGCTTCAGTCTAAAAAGTTGAGATTAAGAGCCGCAAGGTTCATTCTGCTGACCACATGACACCCTCTTGCCGTGGATGTTGGCACTAGATTCACCAATAAGCGGCGACCGGTATGGATCGATCGTGGACTGACTCTATGGAGTTTTGTTAATAGTATTTTGTTTACTGGCAATCTAATTTATTGCGAGATAGACACCTTAGATTGCATGAACACCGGTGCACAGGTCATAGTTTAAAAGTTAACGCGATAAGGTCAAGAGCAAACCTTACTAAACCAAGAACAGTGAATAGTGTTTAAAATTACGGCATTTATCAAACTAAAGGGAGTTTGGGATTATTGAATAAAATGCATGAACTTAAAATGGCCAGAATTTTTTTCTAAGCACTCGTATATTACTACCTGTTTGTGTTATACCTTTATGTGCTAATTATGGTAATGGGTTAGAGATGAGGAGGTTTGAATTAAGAGGAAATGTACCAGCAGTTGTGTGGTGTGATAACAGGAAACCATTTAGTATAAAAAAAAAACTAGCATCAGTACGCCCAGCCGGGATCAAACCCCGATCTCGTCATCTACAGTCTAGTCTACTGCGAGAGAAGTCTTAGACCTTGCAACCACCTAAACAGGTGCCTAAAATTATTTTATAGATTATGTATGAACTATTAAACGTTATTTTGATTTTAAATAATAAAAAAGTGTAGTTTTTGGGCCTATTCAATACTTTCATTCAGCTATAAAAAAAAATCACTTTTTTCAATATATTCTTAAATAAGTAAAAGTTAATGAGATGAATTAAGTTTAGGTGAAAATTTAATCCAATCCAATTGTGTTGTGTCTTACTACTCGTTTAGGTTTAAAAGCTAACAAACCATAAGTGAACTTACTTTGTAAATATTCCTGAGCTAATTTATAGAACCATTGATTTTCTAAATATTATTACAACTAGGGCCATATGCTTGTAATCCCATGATCAGAATATTGTATTTGTACTTTTCTGCTCTGTCATACTAATTGATGTGCTCAAAGGTCATCAAAGAGGTTATTTATTCAAGAGTTGCTGATTAAGATTCTCAGTAAGAAATTTTCCTCAATAAAGCACATGTTAAACTCATGACAATAACAAGATGAGATATAGTGATAACACGCAAAGTTATCTTCGAGGATCCTTTATTTGATGCATGGAGAGTGTTTGGATCTAAATTGATCATTTGATTAATTTTGTATGAATTTATTTATATTATTTATAGGCCTCTAAATTATTATTGTTAGCACCGCGTCTTACTACCCGTCCGGGTTACACGCACTCGCGCTAATGTGTAATGGCAGGATGATTGTGAAATGAAATGGAGGACCTACAGTTTAATGTGGGATCCGAACAATGGTGGAGGCCTGGCATTCCCCACATTCACAATATAGGCCTCTAAAGGAAAAGCATTTAGTAAAAGGAAGTTGATTACATTTTTGTGCCAAACTAATTCAGATTAGAGCCACCATAAATATTTGTATGGATATTTAAATATCAATTATTAATTTTTATTATTAGTATTTGAAAATTAACCAGTATGAGTGAACTATGCTTCACACATCACAATGGAAAAACACACACACACACACACACACACATACACAGCAGAAAACAGATAATTTGACACCCAATAGTTTGGCACACCCGATAGTCTGGTACTAGTACAGTAGCCCTATGACTTCTTTGGTGCTGACTGACAGCTCACAGCTGACTTCTGAAAGTCAACATTTAGGTATATACCTAAATTTTGACCGTCAGAAGTGACAGCTGCTAAACACATATTTTTGCAGATCATATGGTTCGGCGTAAGGATACATAATTTGGTCTGGTAACTTTTCAAAGCTTTTAGCTGTCAGCTGTGAGCTGTCAGTCAGCAACAAAGAAGCCATGGGGCTACTGTATGTTGGCTTTACACCACCATTTATCAGTCAGTCAGTGATCGTTTACATTTGTGAAATTGTGCATGGTTCTGTATTAGATAGCTTGTTTGTAAATGTGTGTATAGTTAATTAAAATGTTCTTTTAAACTTATTAAATGTGTTTCTAGAGCTAAAGGAATGAAAGAGAAACATTGAGACACTAACATTTTACCGCATTGCACAGATATAGTCTGATAATCTAGCATTGCCAAGGTTCCAAGCATGCTGGATTATCGGGCGTTTTACTGTGTATGTGACATATGCATTAGGGGAAACACAAAGAGTAGCTATAGTAGAATTATGGTGGGGAGAATGGTTATTCGACGTTTACTAATGTTACTAAAACTATTTTTATTCATTCATGTGATCTGCACATGTCAATTTTGATAGATAATATCAATTCTGAGGCCAGCTCAGTTTAGTAAAATGTCTCCATCACCCTCGGCAACTTCCACCATTCTTCCTCCCTTAATCTCGTCTATTCTTCTTCTCCCACTCACACATGTGCCGTCATCTGCTATACCCATCTCTTTCTTCGTCTCTCCTGCAGGATTTTACCTATATATTTCATCTCCCTCATCATCCTTGAGATTCCTTCCTTTTCCATCCTCATTACATGATCATGCCATCCCTCTTCTACTTTCTCGTGTACTCTGTGTACCCCAAGATGCAGTGTACACACGACAAAAAGTTTGGTCGGGTGGGAATGAATGTTGGGCGCTTTAGTCAGGCTCACTATAATCCAGTCGGGGGGAGGCACCAGTTCCCGCTTGTCTAGGAATCCGACGATGTCTGAGCTTCCTGCCCCAACTAATATCACCCCGTAAATATAATTCTTATCAGTCGGGCACACCCGCCCACAGGATGTGTATTCAGGGAGGTCCAAAAGATCAACCTACAATTGGCTCATTTTCCCCTACAAACTGTTATCCGACTTACAAATAGACTAGGAACCAAACCTGTTTCAATTTAATTTAAGGTAGACTAATTAATAATATACTTTTTTTTTTTTTTGTAAATATGTTTTAGTCACTCGTGTATCTCAAACTGGCGCACAATGGTCGCCAATGGGATTTCTTGATACTGGAATCAAATTAAATAAAAAAAAGATACAATGGACACAGGGAATAAAACCCTGAGCCCAGGTTCAAATCTCATGTCTGGCTTGTCATATTTCCCTTATTATCTGATAAAACTATATATTTATTTATAGATGATTGAGTTTACAGCAAGGTTCTCACGTTTCAATGGATTCATGATCAAAAGGCCTCACTATCACAATAGACTGGATTCCCGAAGAAAGGGAGATCAGGGTTTGATTCCCGGTCAGGTGTTCTGGGGTTGGTTTTTACTAAATGGTTTCCCCACTCTCTTTTCAAGCAACTGTAGGTAACCTTCTCTAAATTCTACCTTACTCATGTCTAATAAATATAATAAGATATTTGTGTGTCTAACCCAAAGAGGTAGAGAGACGCAGTGAGGGAAAAAACTGACAAAGATTATTAACGGTTCAATCTGAGGGATAAGAATTAGAAAGGGTGTATTAAAATAAGTGCAGCTCCATTAACATGGAAAGTATGGGAAAAGCCCACTGATAAATCACATGTGGAAAACTTATCTTCAAAGAATATGAATGAGATTTGAACCTGAACTTCCCAGTCACCAGCATTCAGTCGATGGGAGACGGACATTTTAGAGCATATGACCAAAGATGAAGGTAGCAAAAAAAAATAAAAAAAAATTGATATAAATAGGCCTATAGGCTAGTGTAGAAACATACACGGTACACAATTTACCGCATGGTCTAAGCCGTCACTTGGGTGAAAAATTAGACTGCCAATGACAGAAAGAATGAGGTTTGAATCTTGGTCTAGTGTACTTAGGGTGGTTTCCCCTAAACAGTTTTTCTCTCTCTTTATTCATGCAAATGTGGGTACACGTCCTCTAAATTCAACCTTCCTTCTTCCTTACACATTACATATGCGTATCATTAAATAGTTAAATAAACTAGTTTAATTCAAAAGTAGCTCACAGATTAACTAGTCGTCTTAACTATAACTTCATGAACAAAAATTGTCACGAAAGAATGATAACTGACCTATGATAATATAAAACACTTCAATACCATGGTAAGCCTAATTACTTTTTGTTTTGATTTGAGTTTGATAATTGAATAAAAATAGAAGGAATTGTTGATAAAAATGATAACCGATGAGGACAAAGTTGAATGAGATTTATATTTCACGCTTATCTGACTCAGAACTACTATCAGCCCTCACTCTGTACCAGTATTTAAATAACAGGATAAAAATGCCATTTAAAATAATGTATTACACACATATATTTTTCTTGGCAATCATAATTAATTTTTCTCAATTGTTCTGCCACATTGGCTGCGACAGTTTTCCACAAAGAGAGTCAAACAAAACAATTCTCATGAAATATGTAAAAGTTCTCAATGGTAAGCCACAAATTCTAGTGGCTAATAGTAACTTAATCTAATTTACAAGAACAGGATAAGGGAGGTGAATATGAAGGAATTTCACCCCCATTTGTCTGGAAGAAAAAAAACACTGGAAATAAACGGAATAGCTCTACAACAAGCTAGGATCAAACCAGTGACTTCCCTCTGATCAGAGCCAAGTGTACTGGCTGCTCAATTATCATACCTTAATTTTCTAACGAATGGCCATTTGGACCACTTTTTAGAAAATACAAACACATTTTGCGGTCAACATAGATTAAATTTTATCATGTTATAGTTTTATAGGTATAGGGTATATCAAAAGCAACAGCTCCATATCAAAGCAATTTACGCATAATTATGTGAAATAGATCTAGTCACTTTTTCTAGTTATCAGATAGTACAAATATTAACATTATTAAATTATAAATATTAATGCTACCAATATATTGTTTTATTTGTTCAGTGCTAGCTTTTAAGAGGTTTTGACTGTTGGCTAGCATTTTAATAAACAAAAATAGAATAAAAATAATAACTGTGCAGCGCATCTTAGTACTTGTTCGGGTAATCCGTGTATTTACACTAGAGAGGAAAGTAGAATTTTTAGGCAATATACCCGCATTTGTGAGGAGGCAGAGTAGAAAACCATTTAGGATAAACCACCCTCAACACACCCATCCAGGATTTGAACCCTCATTTACCTGTTATCAGCAGTCTATTCTATTGTAAGAGGGACCCCTTCGACCGTGATACCACCAAAAACGGATAAGTGAAATGTTTTATATTGAGGCAAACAACTTTCCACTTTGGATATTTATTTTTTGGCACCGCGTATTACTATCTGTTCGGGTTATACACCTATGGTTTTATTAAACTAATGTGTTAAGGATGAGTAAGGTTGAATTTTAAAGGAAGTCCAACCACATTTGCATGGAGGGTGAGTGTAAAACAATAATTAAAAAAAAAATCAGGACACCCAAATGGGATTCGAACCCCTATCTCCCAATCATCAATAGGCCAGTCTATCGCGAGAATGATACCTTAAACCATGCAGCCACCAAGGTATATTCCACTTAAGACGATGGATGGAAAATATAATGTTATTATTTTCAAATTTGGGGTAGTTAACCTAATGATTATTTATAAGAACATAACCTATAAATTAACTTGTTTCTGAAAGAGACACAACATCCAGCCCTCCAACAGTTAATTTATCACTATGAGAGCGAAAGCCCCAATTTCACCAATAATATATTTTTTGCCCATGCTGGCAATTGAACTATGGACTTTTAGTTCAGTAGATAGATACGCTACCAACTGTCTTAAGGTGTATGGACATACATATTTATTACTAAAATAAAAAGTTTGCATTCAAGAGTTTACTAGTCTGAACAACTGTGAAATGACCAGCATTCATTGCCTACATTGACAAGGGTGAGCAATGCGACAGGGTTACAATGAACTAGACTGTACCACAGGTCATTTAAAACACATCTGTATGTATGGGCAGCTCTGGAGAACACATCCCCAAGGTCAGATGCAAACAGTCCAAGCCTCTCATTCTATTAGTTGCTGGCTAATACACAATAATGACAGCCACAAGCGATTTAACAACTACGTGCGACAGACATACCACCTGGCTGCGCGCGGAACAACCAACCAAGTGCCGGCACTACAATGCCTACATAATATCCTAACTCAACACTAATCGATTTTCCCGTTTTGGTAGTAGAATGGTCTAAACTGATGACGAAGAGATAAGACTTAAGGGTTTTAATCTTGGTCAGGTGTCGATAGGGCGATTTTTCCTAAATTGTTTCTCAATCTCCCCCCACACAAATGCTGGATCACTCAATTTTACATCTAATACTGTTTCCAACCTGTGGCCTGGCTCAGTTATTTATCAAGCCATATATTCTCCACCACCGGCTTGTTAGGCCTGTCGTAGCTTCATGTGCCTTAAAATCCAACTTAAGATCAGGACAGGCACAACATCCAGTCCCCAGATGTTAATTCATCACTGTGAAAGAGTAAACCCATATTCTATCAATAATGAATTTTTTGTACATGCCAAGAATCGAACCCGGGACCCCTAGCTCAGTAGGCCGACACACTACCGACTGAGCCAGGGTGTCGGATTCCCTACTCAATTATTAGCATAATTAATACATACTTTAAGCTAGTCTGAACAAAAAGCGAGACGCTGTTAAAGAAAAACCCAATGTTTTTGGTTACTATTTATTTTTAATGGGAAGTTTTAACACAGTATTGTCAGCAATTTAAAGAGTATGAAAAAAATATATGGCTAGGCTACAGTTGGATTCATGGGGATAATTTTATCAAAACGGATAGAGAGAGACCAACATTGACAAGAAGTCATTATTCTGAAAATTGAAAATTGATATGATGATATCAATATGATATCTTGATGGAGAATTCCTCAATAAAAAGCATAAATAATACCTTCGGCTATTTGCTTCTCAAAAAGTCATTAGATTGGGCATAGGGCTGTAAAATTGATACTATCTGTCAAAGGGACAATAACACGCTTGCCTTGGTATATGAAATTCAACAATGACCTCATCCAACAGCTTTGCTTGGTTAGTAGAGTGTCTAACTACCGAGCTAAGGCTTCTGGGTTTGATTATCAGCGTAGCCAAAAAGATTTATCACTGGTAAAACAGGTTATCTACTAAGTTGGAGAAACAAAAAATTAGTGACTTTTTGGTGACCTTTTATGAGCACAAAATTCCTTCGGTAAATGGTTGAACATTATATAATGCATATATATAGGCATAATGCACTCACATTAAACATTTAACTTTAAATAGATGGCGTCACGGTGAAAACAATCAGACAACTTGCGGATAGCGCATGGCATCATGGGTAGTGGATGGCACGACATTCGACGCATTCACGTTGTTACAATGCACAGGAAATTCAAACAAAAATATTTTTGTGACTTTGTTACCAAAATATTGAAAATTTGGGACTTTAGTGAACTCTTTTGCAATTAGTAACTTTTTCATGACTTTCATGATGTTGGTAACCCAGTAGACACCCTGTGAAACTGATGTTTCCACTTTCACAGTGATAAATCAAATGAAGGGTGATCTACAGCTGTCAATTCCCGTGTCCAGGTGTCATTTCTCAAGTTTCAGAATATTTTTTTTTTTTTTATTAATTCAATAAATTACTTACATTATCCAAAGAGCAATAGCTCACTTCTAGGATTATGATTTTAGTAGTATTACATAGG
>CABFOW010001156.1:155091-167918 GCA_902141385.1 Timema californicum | reverse complement strand
TGTGTACTCTCCCCCTGTTATTGCCCATACACACCACATGAGCACCCCAGCCTGTGAACTCTCCCCCTGTTATTGCCCATACGCACCACATGAGCACCCCAGCCTGTGAACTCTCCCCCTGTCATTGCCCATATGCACCACATGAGCACCCCAGCCTGTGAACTCTCCCCCTGTTGTTTCCCATATGCACCACATGAGCACCCCAGCCTGTGTACTCTCCCCCTTTTATTGCCCATACGGACCACATGAGCACCCCAGCCTGTGTACTCTCCCCTTGTCACTGCAGCTTTGATTATCATTCATTTTCATGTGTGTATCACTGGTTGGAAATATATTTTAATACAAAATGCTACCCGCTTCAGTGGCCGAACGGTCTAGGGCATCACTCTCATGTTAGACTGGTCTGTTGATGACGGGGAGATCAAGGTTCAAACACTGGTTGGATCTATATAGGGTAGTTTTCCACTTTCTTTCTATGCAAATGTGGGTAAATTACATCTTAAATGCTTCCTTACCTACCCCAGTAGAGTAATTATCATATTTGCATTTAACCTGAACAGGAAGTAAGACGCAGTGATAAAGTAAAGTATAAACAGTTAAATATGTTATAAATTAAATCATCGGGCAACCTAACATACAAAATAATGCAAAAGCTGAAGGATAAAAGATTATTAGCTTAGAAGAAGAGACTGTACTCACCATAAATAGTCTGCTCCAAGTATGTCATACTTTGTATCACATCATAAGTAAGTTCTCCGCCATTCTCATCCAAAGCGTTGTCCACTTCCGCCCTTACACGGCTCTGGATGTCTGGATTCACAGCCAACTCGTGAAGGCAAAAACTGACAACAGACGATGATGTTTCATACCCAGCCACGAAGAACACAAAGCACTGGGACACCATAAGATTTTCTGTCAGCTCTGTCAAAACAACAACACAGGTAATGAATGATAACTTATACTCATATGATATGAATTAGGAAGTAAAAATTTAGAGGAAATGTCTGTGCATTTTCATGGAGTCAGAGTTTGGAACCATTTAGAAAAGATATATCTTCAGACAGATGGCCAGGATTCAAACCTAGACCTGCCTACCACTGAAAAACCAGGCTAGACAAGACTGTTACCTTTGTCTGAAGGCTCACCCTTGCAGAGTGTAACACTCAGTAGTTATATTTTCCAAACTTTTTTTTTAATGATCTCCAAAACAATTCATCATGTAAAGGTACACTACCAGCCTTATTTACAGCAGTAAAACTCACCTAGATCACCATCATTGCTTTTGGTGACAATCTTGTCCATGTTCTTTAAATAGTCATCATCTTTACTGGCCACATCATCAAAGTCAATTTTGCCTTTATTCTTAAGTTTGATGAGCATCTGTAGAAAATCATTTCTTTCAACACCATTCTTCTCACGATATTCAATAACATCCTTCACCAATGTGATGAACATATCACCATAGTAAGGCTTCTTTCCCCCTGGTATCAATGATTTCACGAAAACTACTGCCTTTAGTATCGGAAAACAAGTTAACGTTATTTGATTTATGAATCCACCTGAGCGTGACATGAGTGCACGGCCGAACTTACGAAATCCAGATTCAGGGTCTTTAAATGAATTAAACTGTGTCCCAAAAGCACAAGATCCTATGACGTCCGTCGAGAAGTGACCGATCAAATCCTTTATCTCAATGGATTCCCCCTTCTTTGCGGGTTCTTCTAGATATTTTACCATCTCCCGGGAGCTTTCGGTGATCAAGCAAAACATCATCTTTATCTTACCAGTAGTGAAGGTAGGTGTAAGCTTCATGCGGAGTTTTCTCCATAGTTGGCCATGTAAGAAGAAGAGGTGAAGACCCAGGGGGTTTTTCTTCTCATCAACCGGCAGGTTGCGATCGTGGAAGTGCACAAAGTCCTTGGTGAGGAAATGCTTAATAAGTTCGGGATCTCGAAGCAGTAAAATAGGTGTAAATCCTCGAAAGATCCCACCAAACCTATGACCTTGAAGTTGTTTGTAAAGTTTATCGTACATAAGCGATATCGACATCTTTTGCATGATTAATTCTTTGATGTTGCCAGTTGGTAGAGTGGGTTGAATATAATGGACACCCCTCTTCTTCCAGTATCCATAGTTCCATGTCAAGACGGTGTATAGGATCACAAGGAGTGAGCCAAGGGCTATTGCCAATTGCAATGTCGCCAACATTACTATTCACTGCTTCACAAACACACTGTGAATAAAAATATATTATATTTGAGTACCAGTCCTCATCACAATTTGTTCAAATTTAGTAAGTGTAGTTACATAAAATTATTAGTTTGATCTAACTTACAAATCATAGTATATTAAAATTGTACTTTTATAATAAAATCAAAGCTTGAAGTTTACATATAAATTATTGATGTCTTTAAAATACCTAAACAATTGCTGCTTTGCCTTTTAAAATGTATTGTATATATTTTAGTTGTCATTAATCCCTTCAAACCTATGTTGAGTCAGTGATGTAGCCAAGGTAAAGGAGGTCAAAGGGGTCTGGAACCCCCAACCTGCCCTCCTCCCAAGGACCTGGCCCCCTCCATATGCAGACAACTTAAAAAAGCCCGTTGCTTATTTTATTTTGAAAATTTAATCACGTTCTATGTGTGTTTTAGTTTGAATAAATAGTATTTTTTGGAATTTTCCACAGTATCTCGGCTTGAAAATATTCTATAACCTAAGGCCCCCAAACTTTCTCGGTTTACGGCGCTCTTAGTGTCTCAGTATTTTTTTTTTCAGTGTGTCCCAAGATCAAAAGAAATACCTTAGAGTTCCATCTGATCCTAACAGCTTGGTAGCCGTTTGAAAAAATAATACACATAAACTAAAAGAACAAATAATATTTTTATTTCATTAGTAAATAACCAATATAATTACTTACTAATGAGATGTGTGAAACAAAAATTATTAATTTAAAATATCCTGCCCCTGTGAGTTTGTTGCGACGCCCGAAGTGCCGCAATGCACAGTTTGGGAACTGCTGTCCTAGCGTAAATCACTATACCATGAAATACCTGTTAGACTTAAGTGAGCCCTGATCTAACACAATTTCATTGTGTACTTGCACTGGTTGCAATAAGGTGTGTGTGTGCGAGGGGTGGGGGTGGGGGGGAAGGAGGGCTATATTTGCACAATAGGGATGGTTGTGTGGAGAGGAGGGAGGGGTACGACCAGCCAAAAAGAAGGAACTTTCCTTTAGCCCCGCCTCCGATATAGTGAACGCCACTGGTTGAGATTAATATGACACAAACTATACATTATAATGTTGTTTGAAACTGTAGGTCCTTCATTTCATCTCACAATCAGCCTACCATTACACATTAGCGTAAGTGTGTAGTAAGACGCGGTGCTAATAATAATAATAATAATAATAATAATTCAACTTTTCAATTATTGATATGTATGTCTAAAAGTTGAGTAGTAATTTCTTATTCAGGAACGACTATGAAATTAACTCTCCCCAAATCTTCTACCGTGCAGTTTAAAACAAAAATCTACTAACAAAATTAAAGTAACTTAATTGTATTTATTTTATAACCACAGTATCTGACACCAGTAGTAAATTACTCAATCCAAATTTCTTTTATTTTAGTTGTCAAATACTACTGAAATATCAATAGCAATTAAATGGGCTAAGTTTAAAGACTCCCTACAGAGTGATTAAACTAGCATAAATATTTCTTGTTCAGACACAATAGAGTTTCTTTCCTTTCGTGTATTAAGACTTGCCATAGATTGGAAAAAAAATATTTTTTTCTTCTTTCGGTTTTATCACTGCTTTAATATCTCCTCCATCTTCCACTACTACAGGGGTACCACTGTTTACCTTGAAAAGAATTTATTATCATTAGTATTATCACCGCGTCTTACTACCAGTTCGGGTCATACGTACTTACGGTAATGTGCAATGGTATGGTGATTGTGAGATGAAATGAAGGACTTACAGTTTAACGTGGAATCCGAACCACGGTGGAGGCCTGGCATTCCTCACATTCACACGTTGTGATTAATACACGTCTTGTCAGAGGTGAAGGAAGGGTTTGGCAATCAGATAAATCTGTGCCGGGACCAAGGATTGAACCCCAGACGCCTGCACAGAAGTCTGACACCTTACCCCTAGACCACCAGGTCACCCAATTTATTATCGTATTAAGGAGTTGCCAATTTGAATTAGTGTTTAGATGCAGAGTTAACTTATTAAATTGTGATTAATTGTAATGGTAGCCATATAAACAGGTTAAATCTTACTTATTATATGGCATTAAGAACTCAAAAAGTTCATTGCCATACTTACAAAAGTACGCCACCTATCCCTATCTTGATCTAGTTCTATCCAGTCCACCTCATTACACCATAGCCCTACCTTGAGCTGGTTGTATTCAGTTCGCCTCATTACAACCTATCCCTATCTTGAGATAGTTCTATCCAGTCCACCTCATTAAACCCTATCCCTATTTGAGCTAAGTACATCCAGTCCACCTCATTACACCCTATCCCTATTTTGAGCTAGGTATATCCAGTCCACCTAATTACACCCTATTCCTATTTTTAGCTAGTTATCACCAACTCACCTCACACACTCTATCCCTATCTTGAGCTAGTTATATCCAGTCCACCTCATTACACATTGTCCATATCTTGAACTAGTTATATCCAGTCCACCTCATTACACCTTATCCTTATCTTGAGCTAGTTATCACCAGTCCACCTCATTACACCTTATCCCTATCTTGAACTAGTTATATCCAGTCCACCTTATTAGAGCCTATCCCTATTTTGAGCTAGTTATATCCAGTCCACCTCATTACACCTTATCCCTATCTTGAGCTAGTTATCACCAGTCCACCTCATTACACCTTATCCTTATATTAAGCTAGTACTATCCAGCCCACCTCATTACAGCCTATCCTTATCTTGAGCCAGTGATATCCAGTCCACCTCATTACACTCTATCCCTATCTTGAGCTAGTTATCACCAGTCCACCTCATTACACCTTATCCCTATCTTGAGCTAGTTATCACCAGTCCAACTCATTACACCTTATCCTTATATTAAGCTAGTTATATCCAGTCCACCTCATTACACATTGTCCATATCTTGAGCTAGTTATATCTAGTCCACCTCATTTAACCTTATCCCTATCTTGAGCTAGTTATCGCCAGTCCACCTCATTACACCTTATCCCTATCTTGAACTAGTTATATCCAGTCCATCTTATTAGACCCTATCCCTATTTTGAGTTAGTTCTATCCAGTCCACCTTATTTTTTTCAGGTCCATTTTAATTTTATCCTCCCATTTGTGTCTTTGTCTTCCCAGTGGGTTATTCAAACTATACTAGTTAATTTATTAAATTTGTTTGATAGTTTGTGAACATTTTGTGTTTTATTTTATGTTTAGCAACATGGTATTTGAAATTGTTGATTGCCATGAAGTTGTGACAAGGAAAGATAATTGTTGGAAAGGGGAGGGGGACATTTTTTATGAATTTGTAAACTTAAAAAATAATTTCAATATCCAACAAAGTCTTAATTAATTCAAAAATAATTACACTGTAACCTTTTACTAGTGCGTATGCCTATCTGGTAAAAACTATTTTATCTAACCTATAAATAATTTAAGACTTTCACAAGAGAGTTAAATATTATAGCTATTATTTTTTTATAATGCTAGTATTTACATAAATCTGATACCTTAATTCACTCGGTAGCAAGTCTGTCTACTTAACTAATGGACCCGAGTTTGATTCCCAGCATGGCCAAAACATTTATCATTGGTGTAATGTTGTGCTTGTTCTAGTCTAAAAAACTATGACAGGCCTAACAAGCTGGTAGTGGAAAATATATGGCTTGAATAGAAAAAACTGACCCAAATCACAGATTGGAAACAGTAATGTATGTAAAGTAAATTAAAGTAAAGTAGAAGTTTCACTTTAGTTAAAATTATACTTTCTAAAAATTGTTCACAACTTTATAACCTTCAGGCAGCTTTATTTTATTTATTTCATTAGGAAATTTGAACACCCCCCCATACTTCCTAAATAGTTAATAAGAATGTCATTTTAAATGTTGTTGTGACATGTGAATAAAAATCAGTGATTAATGTATTTTTTGAGTGAAAGAACAGTCCACTAGAGCTGAAATATAAACAGATATAAAGTAAGAAAATTTGGTATAGCATTTCAATCCCCCTTTCTTTAAAGATCTTCGCTATGCCACTGCTCTTACATTTAATGGAAACAAAACTGAAAATGGTTACACGAAAACAATTTTGGATTCTACTTACATTACTTCACTTAAATGAGAATGTGCGTTGTCCTGTGCTTCTTGAAATAGTAATATGTGTAATGTAAAGGTGTGAAGAGCTATTTAAAGAGCTTACATGTTTTAAGAACAATAGCAGGCTAAACTTTGCTCGAGTGGAAGATTTAATATAAATCATATTCATTTGTAAAATGAACAGTCATGATGGCTAAATTGTTTACATAAAAGATAAAGGTCTTAAACATTTATCATGATTAGATATAAAAGATTAAATTTTTGAACACACATAATGGAATTATATGACCGATAAAAGTTTTGATAACACATAATGTTTAGACATAAAATATGGATGTTCAACACCGGATTCTCAGATATTATAAACAGTGGCGGCTCGTGTATATGAGTACATGTGCATGTGAACACCCAATTTCACTTAAATGAGAATGTACGTTGTCCTGTGCTTCTTGAAATAGTAATATGTGTAATGTAAAGGTGTGAAGAGCTATTTAAAGAGATTACATGTTTTAAGAACAATAGCAGGCTAAACTTTTCTCGAGTGGAAGATGTAATATAAATCATATTCATTTGTAAAATGAACAGTAATAATGACTAACTTGTTTACATAATAGATAAAGGTCTTAAACATTTATCATGATTAGATATAAAAGATTAAATTTTTGAAAGCACATAATGGAATTATATGACAGATAAAAGTTTTGATAACGCATAATGTTTAGACATAAAAGATGGATGTTCAACACCGGATTCTCAGATATTATAAACAGTGGCGGCTCGTGTATATGAGTACATGTGCATGTGAACACCCAATATTCTGATTACAATTAACATACTATATTAGTTTAAACAATTTAACTAATCTATCTAACTTAATGTGATAATTTATTACAGTAAACAGTCTTATATTGTGATTAGCGCTTTTCTGGTCTCTTTGGCAGAACTATGTGAGCGTTATAATTATTTGTTAGAGTTGAGGTACTAATTAATGTGCATGAGCACGATAGAATTACATAGCTCTTAAGGAGATTTTAGGGGAATTGTGCTTCGGAACATTCTTGAAAAAAAACTGTTTTCTCAACAAAACTTATTTTAATGTGTTTCAATTTCAATTATTTTTTTAAAATTGCCTTTAATTTCCTTTAAAAGTTGTTTTAACTGATGAAATTAGACTTATCAAAATTGTTCATACCTATTAATTGCAGTGTTTGATTTCTTTATATTCAACTTAATATCACCACTACTATTCACTGTGGTGATGGTCGAAATAATGAAGGAAGCGATAGAAAGGATAGGGGAGGGAAAGATGAAAGCAACAACCTGATGGTGTGGTATAGCGAGGAGAAAGAAGTACAGGAGCAACTGAAGGTTCGGGAAGAAATGCAGTGGTATGGAATGAGGTTTAATGTAAGGAAAGTGAGATGGTGATTATGACGAGGAGGAAGGACAGATATACAACTGGTGTGACAGTGAGAGGGGAGCAATTGAAGATAGTAAATGTTTCAAGTATCTGAGGAATATTGTAGAAAAATGTGGAAGGAACAGGAGAGAATATAATTGAGAGAAGAAGGCAGGCAGAGGCAATTTTCGGTAGTGTGAGAAACCTGATTTGGAGCAGAGATATGCCAGACAACTGTAAGAGAGTGATCTACAATGCCTATTGCCTATCAATATTGACATAGTCTGCAGAAACATGGATAATGAAGGAATAGGATAAGAGCAAAATAGAGACGACTGAATTGGATACAATTAAGGATTTTGTGGATATTATGAGAATAGATACAAATCAGACTTTTTATTTGTGGTGCTTGTTTAAGAAATATCTGCATGGATACAATTCAGCTCCCCTGCAAAATAGAGGTGAGTGAAATGAGATTTCTGAGAAGCAGGGTCGGTGTGAGAAAACTTGACAGGATGAAAAATTGGAGAGTAAGAGGAATAATAAAGAAAGAGCCAGTGCAGGACAGGATAGAGAAGGCACGACTAAGGAGGTATGGCCATGTAAGAAGAATGGAGAGGGAAAGGATGACCAGGAGGATGTTGGATATGGAGGGGGTAGGAGGACGAGAGGACCAAGGGACAGATGGCTGAAGGGAGTAAGTAGGAGAGAGGCGAGGGCTAGGCCAAGGTGGAGGGAAAGGAGGCGGGGGAGAGGCTTATGTTCCAAACCGCCGCAGTCAGTGACTGGAAGCTGTTCATTATGATGATGAACTTGCTATAGATGTACATGTAAACATTTCAATGGAATCAACTGAATACTTTATTAACTATTAAATACTTATTACTAAACATAAAAATTACATTTTTATATAGCAGTTTGTTTTTATTCTATACTTTATGTTCCTGTGCTAAGGTTTTAAATGTATTTCAAATGTACAGTGGATTAGCTATGGATCACTCGATATTTGTCTTTGGGAGGTCGGGTTTTTAAAATAGCTTTAGCGACAGCTGTTGGTGTTCATAGTTTTTAAACATCACTTCGCTTTAAGACACTTTTGCGCGGATATACCATATATGACATGCTCAACTACAAGTGGTTAAAGGTAATTTTAAAACCCAAATGATGACCCCTCTCCAGCTATATCGCCAAATAAGAGTATATGTTTCACCGAGATCACAGGTCCTGGAACGATAGGAAGCTTGCCTAGTCTTATTCTTGCAATGTTTGTCCAATTTGCTCTGTTGGGGAGGTTGCCAGTTGCCATTCGAAACCTGGCAGTATGTACCGAGGGTGTTTTCTCCCGAAATGACTTCTTACTCTTCCGACACATCAATGAAGGTACACTTAGTCCAAGGTTCTCCTCCCGACAACATTAAAGTGTGAAAAGACTGGCTGGGTTGTATTACAAGGTACAAAAACAATTGCATATTTAGCTTGCTAATATCTGTACAGGCTAGCTGAATATTTACACATAAGAGAAAGGAGTGAGGAAGGTATAGTATAAGGGAAGTGTTTCCACATTTGCGCAAATTCTGTTAGTTCCTCTAATCTGCTTTAATGTACTTATTATAATCATATGGTAAAATAAGAAGAGTGGTTTTAATTTGGTTAAAAATGTGTTTATTTTTATTACACACTTGTTAAGTGTAAAAACAGGTCTGTTGTTAATTGGCTCTCTTTATATTATTATATTTTGCAATGAACATGGTCAAGCTATCCACATTTAACTACGATAGTGGGGTAGGAATGAGGAAGAGGCATTTAGAGGGAATATATCCAGATTAGAGTAGAAGGAGAGTGGAAAACCATTAAATTAAAGACACTCAATATACACGGCTAGGATTCACACCCCAGCCACCCGTCACAGGTAAACAATAATAATGTATTCACCTAACTTCTAGGCGCTTTATTACATACACAATTGTTTTCAGTCAGTGTGCTGCGAGTTTATAGTTGGTTAAATTGAGGAGACCTTGGGAATGAAGTTTGTGAAGAGCATGTTAGCTGTCATGAGGAAAAGAGTGGGGCTACAGGTAGGGATGTGGTATTGAAAGAAAACCATCGATACTGTACTCATTTAAAGTATCAGAAGAAAAATAATGATACTGCTATCGATACTTTTCTTTTTATACTAGTACAGTAAGTATTGGTACCAAAATTGTAATCTGGAAAAATGTGCCTTTTTTAATCTGGTATTAATATCTTACCTGCTTCGGTGGCCACGTGGTCTACGCGCTAATCTTGTGTTAAATTGGACTGCTGAAGACGGGGAGATCGGGGTTCGACCCTGGCCGGGTGCACTGAGTGTGGTTTTTCCTAAATGACTTTCCATTCTTTCTCCACACAAATGTGGGTGCATTTCCTCTAAATTAAGCCTTCCTAATTCCAAACCGACCCGCCCATAATTCACTTCCGGAAGGTGGCATTTTTTAACTACATTCATCCTTTATATACTCTATCAAGATAGATTATTAACTATTGACAAACGATAGAAGAATGGTCGCCAGGTACTGCTTCATCTGCACATAAACTTTTCTGCTTTGTCTGCTTGGAACACCTTGTGAGTGCATTGAGTTTTACCAAAGTTTCTTTTGTTTAGTTTGTGATGATGCTCATTGATATAGGAAGGAGTAATATACTAGTCTTCACTCATCTCAGGCCTGTATTTATAAACCAAGATGAAATAACAGCTATAAATTATGAGCTAAAAGAGATTGAATGCTAGAGTTGCATACAACTAATGAGTATTGAGAAATTGTGTCATTTGTTATTCCTCCAAAGTCTACTCTATACTAGACGTCATTTGTGTGTTTCAAGGTCATATTAGGGATGTAAACCCCTCTCCCCTCATGTCTACATTTATAGTTCAAAGTTGTCAGCTTATCAGAGTGAGAACTGCTCTGCTTGATAACAGTCTCTCAGTGTAACAATAGGCAAACCTGAAATGACCCTGAAACACATATCTTCATGACTCCGACTATAGTAAACATTTAATCCCAGCATCAGTGAAGATAACAAAATAGTCGTTCGTTTCTTTTGATACCAGAGTGTGAGTACCAATATCAGTAAAAATATTGGGAAAAAAAATCAAGTAAAAGTAAAAAAAAAATACAAGTATCAAAAGAAAAAAATCGATATAGCAAGACTGAGATGTTATGGGAATGTAATGAGAATGGAAAAGGAGAGAATAGCAAAGAAAATGTTGGAAATGAAATACCAAGGGAGGCCAATAAAGAGATGGGAGGAGCAGATAACAGAAAGTGTGCAAGTGAGACAAGAAGAATGGTTAGTAGGATAGGGGAAGATAAGGCATTTGACTAAAGTGACCCGCCCACAGGCTGGAAACAGTTTATTATGAAGTAGATGTGTGTTTATTGAGCTTAATATGTATGGTTTATACAAAAAGTGCATAGCACTAATAATTGTATTTAATATATTATATATTTCTTTTGAAAAATATTCCCAAAAACTACATCAGTGTCCAGCGGTTTTTCCACTTTTACTCTGTGCAATTGTGTGAATATTTCCTCTAAAACTGTACCTTCCTCATCCTCGTGTCATATATATATATATATAGAGAGAGAGAGAGAGAGATAGAGATAGAGAGAGCAGAAAGTGAGTGTGTGTTCAGAAAAAGATAAGGCACTCATACGTAAGTAGGAAAGCTGAAATGTTGTGTGAAGGCAGATTACCTCATATTACCAGAAAATGCTAAAAGTGGAATATTTCAAAATGGGGCTCTAGGAAATAGGGGAAGGGGGATATAATTAGAAAAAGAAACCTTAAAAACAAGGTATAAAATTAAAATTTGGCAGACAGAGAGAACTCCAGTTAGCCAAATAAATCTTAAAAATTGAAATTTCTAAATTGTGTTCAGAAAAATGGGTATGGGGGGCGAGAGGTTTAAATATTCCAAAATTAATAGACTAAACTACCGCCCTTTGTTAGGAGATTCAAAAGGAAAGGGACCACACTGGTCAGAAATGAGTGTCTAAACATTTCAAATATTAAATAGGAGCTTGGGGAAATAGAGAGAGGAGGTTATAAAAATTAAAAAGCTTTTAGGTGCTAAAAGAAAATTTCAATTTGGCATGCCGACTTATGTACTGTGGAGAAAAACAATTTAATCTTAAAATTTATAAACGGAGTTGAATAACTGGCAGAGTGACAGGACTATAACCAAGTCGAAATTTCAAAGCACACCCCAAATACTGAACTTTATTTGATGTGTCAAGTTAACAACATTTACAAAACATTTAGAACTTCCAATTATGCTAGAGGAGTATGTTATATATTCGATTTGGATTCACTTCAGATCGAAAGAGTGTACTTCACCAACCCTGTGGTTAAGTATAAATCAGTGAATTTTTATTGGAAAGATTTATTTAAATTAGAGATGGGCCACTCAAATCATGAAAAATATTCAAGATTCGAGGATTCAGTGTTTTACTGGATTCGATGATCGAATCTTTCATCTCATAAACAAAGCATAATCCGTAATATTTATTTTGTCGAACAAAAGAGATAACATGAATAAAATCTTCTTTAAAAGAAAAATATTGTTAGGTGTGGAAAATCTTACGTGCCTAGTGCCCTATCCTCCCACCAGGAATGGGAAAAACTGCTCCTTTAGTGGAGCAGGAGCAATCTGTTACTGCTCCACCACTGGACCTGTTCCCATTACCTGCTCCTTTTTGTCGTAATGACAGTATTCGTACCTACTCCTAGCCTAGTTTTTTTTAGCACCGTTTCTACTGCGCGTTCGGGTTTTACGCATTTATGCAAATTACGCCAACATGTTAGAGATGAAGATGGTTGATTCTAGAGGAAGTGCACCAACATTTGTTCGGAATGAGTTGAAAACGTTTAGGAAAAATCACCGTCAGTGCAGCCAACCAGAATCGAACCTCAACCTGTAGCATCAGATGGGTTATGAAAGACACTTAACAACCATAAATGGACAAGACTTACCCCATTTGCTTGTTGACTGGGGCTGCGTGGAAGAACGGCATAAAACCACCGGACGCACCTTCACGGAACCGGGAAGATAGTACACTGTTAGCGAAGAC